>APFE030049128.1:0-20875 GCA_000404065.3 Pinus taeda | reverse complement strand
GTATAATTTTTAGTAAGCAAAACTGCAAAATTGATAGGAACAGAGATAACAGGAGATAGAGAAGCAGATGATAGCGACATAGGCAGTGAATATTGCAGGAACCCTCGTTAATTGGGGTTAGATCATTTTTTATGTGCTTTAATACTCTTAGTGTTATATTGTTCATTGTCATTTGGCTCTAAAGCAACTGTACAAATCTATTGGCACAAGAAAGAATAAGACAAACTTATATTTTAAATGAGTACCTTGAAGATCCAAAAAGATAATGGTTTGATATATGACATATTACAAATACAATTATAGCATTAATGCTATTGGAACATTAATACATTGTCCACATTGTCCACATGGTAATACACATTTACTGTCCAGCTAGGAATCAAAAAAATTGTATCCAATGGTTGTTTTTATCAAGCCAACAATAGAAGTCAAATTAGTTTTTACTATCCAACCAATAATAAAAATCAAGAGAGTTTTTATTTTCCAGCTAGCAAGCAAAATTGGTAATCAAAGTTGTGACTACATACAATATAATTGTAATCACATCTGGGAGCAGCGTTGGTTATTATTGGGGGCAGCGTATATAACTTGCACATATAATGTGTTAGTCAAAACCTGTTGAAGATATTCATATATATAATTGCATTACAAAGCAAATGAACTAGAGTTAACATTACTATTCTTGTAGAACCAACGTTAATATCCATTAGCATCATTAAACTTGCAGCAACAAACTTTGGAGCAACATTGAATGTTACTGGAGCAACGTTAAATGTTACTGGAGTTGCATTATGCATTTGGAGAGCGGTGTTGATATATATTGCTTTCATAATGCATTAATCAATGGATAATATTCAATAGTTAATGGGAAGCTTTCACCTAATGGTGGTTTCATTCTAATGGCCGCGTTGGAGTGGGTTGAGGACAATGATATTTGCAGTACAATTTTCTGCAATGGGTTGAATTGAGTTCGAACAACATTATACAGTTATATACTCAATACAATGCAATGCGTTGAATTGAGATGAGTTGCATTACAATGCAATTCGCTCTTCCAACCACGTTACAATGCAATATAATGTGAATACAACATTCTTCATATTCGCTCTTCCAACCACATTACAATGCAATATAATGTGAATACAACATTCTTCATATATATTAGCGCTAATTATTAGTCCCTGCCCTTCGGGCTAGCACGGACTATAGTAATCGATTTTGTTAGTTAGCATTACTTTGACACGATTACCGATCAACAAATTTGAGCTTAAACCAAAGTTTGCGGCAAGCTCATGTCAACCCAATATAGTATTTTATGTTTTTAACCAATCAATGCAATCTCAATCTTATTTGGCCTCAAACCTAGGTATACCAGCTGAAAACTTAGGAAAAAGTTGGGAAATGTACAAGTAGTTAGACCAAGTTGACATATTCACGGAGTAATGCTAACTCTTTCAATTAGCATTAATTTGCTAACATTTAATGTTAAGGTATATCACTGAACTAGAACTAGGAACTAGTTTATAAGTCGCTGAAGTTGCCACTTGCATGTTGCATGCTTCTTGTCTGCATGTGTGTCTGCATGTCTCTTAGTATTTAAGCTGGCTTCTCTGGCCCTGAACTTCATCAAGTTAACGTCTCACTGCCTACATGCTCTGCGCTCCCACAGAGATTATTCCAGAGATTATTCCAGAGCTGGGAATAGATGCCGGATGCTCCCCTGAACTTCATCAGGTTAACGTCATCGACCTGCAAACAAATCAGTAAATACATTAATGTATGTGATGTCACATTAGAAAGTTCTTTATCATCTCTTTTCATGCAGAAGTTACTAATTATTTCAATTTGTTTGAACATGTGACAGGAACCACAACAGTAAAGCCAGAGACGTTTGCGTGCAAGACGAAGTTACCTGGTATCTGAATATGCTCCATTTGCAAAAAGCATCCTGCCTTCTCCACGCCGGAATTCAACTCTTCAGGTAAATCCAACGATTTCCACTGCAATTGCAACAATTCAAGCTAATTCTGAGTTTTCTAATAGCTGAGTAATTTTGCAAGTATGTTACTAAATATGATATAATCCAAATTAATGCCAGAGAGCGAGATCCATGATGGATGCTATACAATATAGTAATACCTACCAATTAGATTAAAAAATATCATAATATTCTTCTGATGTTTTATGAGTGGCAAACAGTTTTAGAGCAAGTTGCAGATCATGCAGATTTGTTGTGAATCTTACTATCAGTGATGCAATTTTATATATCACGTGTATTATGTGGCATATTGCACATTGCAACTAATGGGCGATTACACAATTTATGCAGGTACTGCAGAGACTTGGAAAAACAATGCAACTGTGGAGAGTAACAGGATTACCTTGCGTTTCAGGAGAGTAACAGTAACTCGACAACCTCTCAACAACCTGTGGAATGGTGGTTTTTCAACCGCCCTTTCATACACCCTTGCATTCATTCACCAGTTGGACAAGATCCCCTGCCCCTGAATTTCAGATCAACTGGAGGTCAGTCCAAAATGAATGCAAGGGACGATCATGTTCATGAAGTAACTTATATTATGTATGAATGCTAGTGAGCCTTTTTTCATCCCGTTCACTGAATACGACATTATTTATACCACACTATTTTTATGTATTTACCTGGATGGAAGTTAATAACAGATACCGCTGCCAGTAAAGTTTGCCCAGCCATCAAAGTTTAGTCGGCAGAGTTACAGGACACCGCTGCCCACAAAGAACCAGATCGTTAGCCCTTTAGCCTATGGCCACTGTAACTATTTGTTACCACTTATTAAAATGAATTGCAACTACTTGTTACTTTTTATTTCAAATGAACTGCGATACAAAAAACTTTCTACGTTAATTATCGGTTAATTAAATCAAAGTTAAATTAATTAAGGCAACAATCTCCAGTGAAATTACTGGAATACGCATCTGCATTTACAGAAACAGTTAAAAATTATGAAAAGAAAAATGTATAATAAAATCCTTCAAAGTTCTAGTTATAAAGCAGCTTTTGGATGTGCAAAAAGCTTAAATATCAGAAGAAGCGTCCACCAAAAGATGGAAAACCAGAGGATAAGTTGCGTCGAATGTCCAATTTTCCCCTAACTTGAACCTTATTCACTTGTCCAGTAACTGGCATAAACAAGAGGGCCTTTGGGGCTTTCTGGTAGCTGGCACAAGTACTACCGTTTACCACCTCTGGTTCAAGCATCCATGGCGGGGCTACCAATAGAGCTTCTGCCGGATGACTTTAATTACAGTTCTCAGACCCCTGTAATAAATTTATCCAGTTCAAGCTCCTACAAATTTAACAAAGGCCTGGTAAATCAGTTCCCCTAACTTGAACCTTATTCACTTGTCCAGTAACTGGCATAAACAAGAGGGCCTTTGGGGCTTTCTGGTAGCCGGCACAAGTACTACCGTTTACCACCTCTGGTTCGAGCATCCATGGCGGGGATACCAATAGAGCTTCTGCCGGATGACTTTAATTACAGTTCTCAGACCCGTGTAACAAATTTATCCAGTTCAAGCTCCTGCAAATTTAACAAAGGCCTGGTAAATCAGTTCCACCACGAGTCCTTGTGCCTTTGGCACTGTTCATTAGCGTGGTCGTGCTGCGATAATCCACACCCTCTTATTGAAATGACCTCCGTCAGAGAAACTGCCAGCACAGCCCGTCGCCAGAATTAGAATTTGAATCTACTGTTGTATTGACGCTCGATACTCTGTTTACGGCCGGGGCCGAATTAGATGGCAAACTGATACACAAATTCAGATTGAGGTCAGGATGCTCTTCCGCATTCGAAGCTGCCGGTTTGGTAGGCGAGCTTTCCAATCGGTGGTGCTGTAACAAGTCTGCTATCTCCGGCGTTGTAGTAGTGTGAACCCCTCAACGTGCTGGATGAACCCAAATGAACAGTGAATGGCAGGCATACAAAGGGGTAACAACCATCAGAGGGAGGCGGGCATGCAACATATATTACTGTAATGAAGGCAGTTGGTAGATGAGATACATGGCGAGCGGGCACCAAAAGGATCATGCATACATCCTAACATGTTAAAGCGACGCGAACATGTTAACTGGGGTTGGTTAATTTCATTTTTATACGCGTAGTAAGGCTTACAATATAAGTATTTATAATATTCTATTCTTTTTATATCTGATTAGCGCTCCAATCCATCATTTCTCCACTAAATCTGAATATTGTATTATTTCCGTAGTAAATCTTTCACGTTTCATTAATTTTACAAAGAATCATACAAAGTTCATTAATTTAGTACAGATCTAGGCTTTGGAAACAACGCAGAGTAAGACAAATTTTATTGCAAGAGTTGAGCTTCGGAATACGAAGCTGACAGTTGTATCTCTAGTGTTGAGACAAACTGTAATAGAAACTCAGGAAAAATTATAATAAAGAATCGAGAGCTGGAATGGAATGAGAGGCGAATGAGAATCACAGCATGAAGTGATATGAACAAAAATGTCTTTACTAACCAACGAATGATAAATAGTGTTCAACAAAATCACCCAAACTGACAGAACTAATTGAAATACAGTTACTGAATATAATCCGGAAATATTTACATATTTCGATGAGGCATTGCAGATAGTTCCAACTGAAACATTCTAAGGTGGATGCAAATAAAAAATTTGAAAGATGATATGGTAACAGTTAAACTAGTTGAAACAGATATCAAATCAAATTGGTGTATAAGATTTTTCTTGAAACTACTGAGAGTCAGAAATGACTTTGAGTTGTTGTGCTCTGCTAATGAGGTCGGCTTGCTCTGACTTGCTGATGAGCTCTAACAATGAAGTTTCCTTGCGCTGAGCTCTTTCAGTGCCATTTTCGACTAAATCTGTCAACGGTTCAGACACTCTTTGTCTTCGGGCTGTGACAAGATGTCGTGGATCAGTTTTACACAATGCGAGCAACACAACAGCTGCATTTTCCCTGTTACGAGGACAACCAGTTCTGATTAAATCTACCAATATTGGGATTGCCTCAGCATTACCAATAGCCATTATCCCCTCAGGGTGGCCTGCAAGAATTGCCAGTGTTGTCAGGGCTTCACCAACCATCCCTGTACTGGGATCTACCAGCGATTGCATCAATGGGCCCACAGCACCAACTCTCACAGCCCTTTCCTTGTTATCTCTATAAATTGATAAATTGAAGAGTGCACTGGCAGCATCTTTCTTGCCTCTCTGGCTTCCCTCAGAAAGCAAGCCAACCAAAGCAGGTATTGCATTAGATTCACCTATAACACTCTTGTTATCATCAAGAGCTGACATACTAAACAGAGCTGCAGCAGCATTTACGGGCAGATATGCTGCGGGCTCGGGTAGGGACTAGCTGTCCCGCAACCCTTCTTGTTTATATTCTGAAACTTTTATTATGCCATTGCATTTTTTTTTGTAGTGGAACCTTTCAATGGTGTGCAATGTTCAAGACATGGATTGCGTATGACATGGAGTCAGGGAGATATTACTTCTACTTTTATAAATTAGGGTTTTGTGCCCTAACATGATATACGCAAAACTTTTAATGGAGTAATATTATTTTTTATATGGAGCAACATTATTTTATATATGTATTGGAGCACCATATTGTATATAATAATGTATATATCAATAATGGAGAAAAGTGTAGGGTTTGATAAACAACATTGGAGAGCAGTGTATGGTGGTATAAACAACTTTGGAGAGTGTTCATTGATATGGTAATAGAATTAAGCATGGGATACAATGCAACGTTAATATCAGCATTAATATATATTATGTTCAGCTCATTGTTGAGAGCAGCAACGATATATAATGGAACGAGATTAAGTGAACCAAAAATAAAAATAAAGGAAAAATTAACAATAAATTTTTAATTCTGGAGAAAGAAAACCCCATTTCATTTGGAAAATGTCCACGAGTGGATGGTGGCTAGAGGATAGAGAGAAAATAATATTTGGCTATACCTTGGATAAGAAGTCGTGAAAGTTGGCGAGACTTTAAGAGGCTAAGGCTAACAGGTTTTTGAGCAGGTCACCCAGCCAATGGAACCTTGGATATAGAGCTAGTGGAACCTTTTGAAAAAAGATCCTTGAGTATAGAGTTCTAGACTAGAGCTAAATTAAAATTGTATTTCTAAATTGTACAAAGGAGAAATTGTATTTCTAAATTGTACAAAGGAGAAAAATTTTGGAAGAAATCTTGGGAGAAAATTAGATCTGATTTCCGGTCTCATGGTACTGTCCTTCCCCATTAATCTTTGTGGGAGACTAGATAAGACACATAAGTACTTGTGTGATGTTTAACTCCTTTTATGGTTTCTTTATAGAAGAATGTACATTATAATGAAAAAGGATTGTTATTATGTTAAAGTAAATCTTTGTGTCATAAGAAGAGAAGGAATTTAATTCTTTACAGAAGTCTTTTGTGTAGTAATAAGGAATGGAAATTATTGAGATAGTAAGGTTGGTACAAAACAAAGAAGAAAATTCATTTAAGTTATGGCAATGAGATAATCGAGTTTTTCTAACACTAAAATGAAAGAGCTAAACAATGTTTATTATGATAGGAAATATCTTGGATTTTTTTTTTTAAAAGTAAAAAAACATATTTCCTATTATGGGCGCGAGAGGAAAGATAAAGAACCTTAGAAAAAGTTGATCTCGATTTAATGTTGAAATCTTAAAGTATGCACAAAAGTATTGAAGGGTATGGTTTGTGTGTGCATTGGTTAAGAGGCAATCGTTAAACCTCAGACTATCAACTCATGCTAGTCCAAGAATAGTCTAGAAACGAGAATAGTCTAGAAACGAGGCAAATGATGCCTAGCTAAACAACGTAGCGTGGAGGGCAAGTCCTGGACAACCCTGGTCCAACCTGTTGTGGGGGGTTCTCAAGGGGGGAAGAATAAGAGATATTAACAAGTCATTCTTTTTACACTGAAATACTCTAATGGCTATACCAACAAAGGAAATCAATACATATATTCAAGAAATCTCATGAGAAAGGAATTTTACTTCTTACTCCTACCATTACAATTTCAACCGAGAAGAATAGTAGGAAAAATAATTATTTTTTCTCTAAGACTATGTCTATAAGCATCACATTTCTGACTACAAGCCTATAAAAAATAATTATTTTTTCTCTAAGACTATGTCTATAATCATCACATTTCTAACTACAAGACTAAAAACTATTGTATACAACCCTAGTAGTCACCCTAGGTCAAGAAAAGGAAGACTTTGAAAGATTGTGCACCTTTCTTAGTAGATAGAAATGGTGAGAAGCCCCTTCAAATTGTTCCATTAATCCTTCGAACAAATTTTAACTGGATATTGCTTCGCTTCAACAATTGCAACAACCCAAGCACTAAGAAATGCATGGATCCATGGAGCACTTCTTTCCTTATAATAGATGGAGTGGTGATGAATAATAGGTACAATTAATATTTAATGACAATATGAAATGCTCAGCCAAGAAATCTTGCTCTTATTCCTCCATGTTACAATCCTACATGGAGTGCGGAGTAATAAAGCATAAAACATAATATTTAATGACATGGTGATGAATAACAATAAATATTTAATGACAATTTGAAACGCTGAACGAATAAACCTTTCTCTTGGTCCTCCACATTTCCATATATTCCTCGAGGTTTTAGCGTGAAAAATGTTGCAAATGAACCATAATAGGCACAATAAATATTAGTATTGAAAATAGGTACAATAAAACAACAAGTTCCTTTATATATTAATGTTAAAGTAATCTTAATATTGAAAACATTAATACTATATTCCACATTTATATATAGAATTCAAAGTCATAAAATAAATTTAAATATTACAAGCTAAGAATAACACCTTAGTTAATCTCAACAAATAATTATAAATATAAAAATTAAAATAAAAAACCATATATTATCAATATAATTTATATTGCAATACATTATCATTTTTCATGTATTTTTTTGTGAAATGGAAATGTTGTATAACTAATAACAATCAAATTAAGAAGTATAACTACATTATATAACTTTCAAAATGCTAAATTATAATTAGTCCAATAAAAATTAGAATATTACATTTTTTTCACATTTATTACAATGTTTTACAAATTTTGCACATTACTGCATTTTTAATTTTAAAGCTATAAAGCCTGAATGAAAAAATGAATTTATTTGAATAAAATTTTTCTTAAGAACATGAAAGGGTAAAATTGATAGACAGGTTAATGAAACCGATGGACACAGGTTATTTGGAATTGGACATACGTTATCAATGTTTTGAAATGGATAATCATCTTTTTCCGAAATACACCTTTCCACTACTATGACAAGTGTAATATTTTGTAGTATTCCGATTCTCACTAATCCTTATAAGGGACAATTAACAAATGGCATGGTAAATTTGTTATCAATGTTCTAAAATGGATAATCATCTTTTCCCGAAATACACCTTTCCACTACTATGACAAGTGTAACATTTTGTAGTCTTCCCATTCTCACTAATCCTTATAAGGGACAATTAACAAATGGCATGGTAAATTTTTAATCAAGCTCTGTAAATAATTAATTTAAATAAGGTTTAATCATGTGATTTAGATATGCAAGTAAGCTAGTGGTGTAAATTCCATCCATTGATATTGTGGCAACGACTCGAATATACTGGCATCTTAAATTTAAACGTCACATCAATTTTTTTATTTTCTATTTATATCTGTAGAAATTTCTTCCAACAATTTCCATCTGAAACCCCAATCATCCTCAAAGTAGTCAATTCTTCGTTCAATGCACGTTTACGAAATTGGAAATGATCTAATTCTTCAATTGACCATATAGAAGTGGAGCCATCATTGACAAGGAATATCAACTGATCCATGTATATCTCTAATGGCATATGATTATGTTAGTGATTGGAACAAATGAAAAACCCCATTCATTTTTTATTACACCAAACTAGTAGATTGTATACCCATACGAGGATAATAGTCATACTCCTTGTCGAGATAGAGTCAAAACAATTTATTTTTATAAAACACTCCATTCTTAGGGGCTGAAGTGCCACCAAATGGAACATGAACACTTTGACATACCCTATCAAGACTACTGCAAACATAAAATTTAGACTACACTTTGTCATACATATGTTTTAGAACAACCGAGTGATATTTTTTGCTACTGACATTTTCCAATAATGAAAATAATCCTCAGTCTCCAATTCGTATTGGCCCTATGTTTTTAAAGGCCTTTGTAAATGGATTTATTACAAAATAGTTGTGTGTATGGGAGAATTATGTTGGGAAGGATAAAACCTCCATTGGTCCAACAATAGACTCTACTCTGTATCTTGAATATGTGAATCGCAAATGAAAATGAGATATGTGCCAATTCTTATTAAGGTATTTAGCAAGAAAATAATGGTCTTAACTATTGAGGAAAGGAACCATAAATCCAAATTTGTTCGTAGCTACATCCTTGCAACATAATAAGAAAGAAGGGTTTTGCAAAACATTCTTCCCTTTCTTACAAACAGTGTTAAACTTTATCACAACCGATAAAGAGAGACACAGGAAGACAATTTCAAGCATTTCTAATGGAAGACACCTCCAAATAGCTGGATCCATGATCAAACAATGAAATCACCTAACAAAAAAAAGAAAAACACATTTGATATCAACAAAAAAATTTAATGCACGCAATTTTTCTGCAACTCCGGCTCTCATGGCGATAGCTAGGGTTTGACACTTCGTGCTAGGCTCGTTTCTTGCTGTGGCTCTCTCTACAGTCGTTGACTGTAGCTTATGATGGCTTCCGTGAGTCTTTCGCGGCTGAGTCTCTCAAGAAGTCGGGCTTCTCGCGGGTCTGGAGGCGGTCTTCTCTCGCCTTGCAGCCCTGACTCGTCGGGGTCAGTGGCTGACCAGTAGAATGGAGGCGGTGGGGTCCAGTGGGGCCCCTACCTTCAAGCAAATAGTCCTATAGAAACAGAATAATGAAAGAAAAGAAGGGGTCAGAATTACAGGGCTGGATAATAGCAATCAGCCTGGCAGCGGAGACAGGGTTCAATCCCAAGGGAACACTGACAAGACTAAAGAAACAACGAAGGGCACAGGCCCAGAAACTGATAACCTGACAAGAGCTAAAGACAAAACTCCTGTAATAAACAACTCCTCAGAAAACAGGAAATGACAAGGGCAGGATGAAAGAAAGCAAACAGGAAACAGACGAGGCGGGCCGGAAAAGGAGGGGGAACCCAGTTGAAACACCAACATTATATCTCCAAGTAATGGTGCCTGGAAACCAAAAAAGACCAAAAGCTTACGGGTAGTTATCACGGACCCAGAAATCCAAGCTTATAGGGAGCACATGGCGGAACGTGCCATCATCTGCAAGTTCATGGGCATCTGGCCATTGGAAAAAGCTTTGTGTCAATGGATAAAACTGCACTGGAAACCTCGAGGAGATGTTCAACTTCACCTAGGAGCCAAAGGCTTCTTGACTGTGGTCTTCTCCAACCTAGAAGACAAGGATCGCATTTTTGAAGGTGGCTCGTATTTTATGGCTTCAGCAGGATTGTACATGAGACCCTGGAAGCCGAATTTCGCCCCGGAGAAGGAATCCTTCACCCAAGTCCCAGTCTGGATACGTCTATTTTCTCTTCCAATAGACTATTGGGGTCTGACGGCCCTGAAACAAATTGGTGACAAACTAGGTACTTTCATCAAAGCCTCTGAAGCAACTCTCCAAAAGAGATATACTTCTTATGCTAGGATTTGCGTCGAAATGGATGTCTCCGGAGCTCTTCACGAAGGACTCTGGTTAGAATACAGGGACGAGGAATACTTCTAGGATATTGACTATGAGCAGATTCCCTTTCATTGCCGAAAATGCCATGAACATGGGCATCTGTTACGGGAATGCCAAAAGCTAAAGAAGGAGCAAGAAACCGTTTCAGTTCAAGCCCACAAAGATACCGAAGTCTTCCTCAAACCCAAATCTAAACACAGAGCAAATAGACGAAAGAATATCAGAGTAAACGGGGTAAGAAATATCCATAACAACCCGTTCGTGCTCCTATATCCGGAAACTGATTTAGAAGAAAAGCTCAAAGCTCCAACTTCAGGAGCAGAGTATGAAGGAAAAGACACCCCCACAGAGAAGGACTTGTAGGCTGAGAACTTTACTAATGAGGTTCAAATGCAGGAAAGAACAGAGGATACGGGGGAAGATACGGATATGGTGACCAGTGAGGCAGGCAGTGAAGATCAAGGATGGGAGAATGCGGTAGCAAGAGAAGGTCTAAACCTACCAGCAATGGCCGAAAAATGGAAAGCCAACGGGATAGAAAACGCGTCAGAGGAAGAGCTCAAAATAGTTAATGACCTCTTCATAGAAAGGCAAAAAGCTTTAATGGACAGGCAGAAAACGAAGCTAGGTGTGGCGAAAGGTAACAACTCGCATTCGAAAAGCCCCCTACGGAAAACATCCAGCTCCAAACAAAATAAAAGAAGAGGTCGAAAAACAAGTGGGGAAGCACTACAAGAGCTAGGCATGATCATGTTAAACTCAGGGAAAATGAAGGCACTCACAACCTTCGATTTCTTCCACTGAAAATGAGTTTTTATATGAAGATAATCTCGTGGAATGCCAGAGGGCTCAACAGCCAGGCAAAACATAGGATTTTAAAGAGGAATATTCAATGTCATAGACCAAAAATCATGTTTTTACAAGAAACAAAATGCAGCAGCTCCAACATCACCAATCTATGTAGAAAACTGGGAGGCCACATGGAAATCCTAGAGATTGAAAGTCAAGGCAAAGAATGAGGCCTTGCCACTATATGGGATGCAAGGAATATCCAGCTGCTTTCGGCTGAAGCCAGCAAGCACTTCATGGCGACCGTTTTTCAACCCATAGGTAACTGTATTTCCTTCCTCTGTATCAATGTTTATAGTCCTCAGAAATTAGAAGATAAGCTATCCTTTTTAGACACCCTAAATAAAATAATCGGAAGATATCCAAGTTCAAAGTGCATTTTGGGGGTTGATTTCAATATGATTACAACCCTGTTGGAAAAAAAAGGAGGTCTTAGAAAACTAAGCAGAGATGCAGAAGCCTTTGCCACCTTCATTGAGACGGCCAAACTGGTGGATGTCTACCCCAAATCTGGCTCCTTCACTTGGAATAATCGAAGGGGAGGTGATAAGCTCATAGCCTCCCGCCTGGACAAATTCTTAATCTCAGAAAGCATCATAATGGACGGCACCACAGTTGAATCAGACATCCTTCCCAGCGGGGGATCGGATCATTGGCCAATCTCGCTCATTGTGGAAGTTTCCAGCACCCCCAGGAACAAACCTTTTCGGTTTGAAAAGTTCTGGTTGGACCACCCCAACTTCCAGGAGATGGTAAAGAAATGGTGGTCGGAACCTTTGGAGTCCAGTGGATCCAAAATGTTCAATCTCCAAAAGAAGCTCAAAATGACTAAATAGAAAATAAAAGAATGGAACAAGACTGTCTTTGGTAATATCTTCCACGAGAAGATAATTCTCGAGAATAAGTTGGAGCAGATCCACAAAGAAGGAACAACAGGAAACCTTAGTGTGGAAGCTTTGGAGCAGGAAAAACTTCTCTCGCAGCAATGGCACAATCGCTGTGCTCAAGAGGAAACCTTATGGAAACAGAAATCAAGAATTCAGTGGCTAAAAGTAGGGGAGATGAACACCAAATTCTTCCACAGATCGGCGCTAGACCATAGAAGCAATAATAGAATTCTAGAACTGAAAAATGACACAGGGGAAATCCTAAAAAATCACAATGAAATATCTGCACTGCTCTCAGATCACTTCAATTCGATTTCTCAGGAACCTCACATAAACAGGGAGAAAGCTATCAAGGATCTGACGGAAGCCATCCCGAAAATCATAACCGCTGACCAAAACTGGGCCCTATGCAGGGAGATCTCCATGGAGGAAACAGAGGAAGCTATCAGAAGCATGCCCAATGATAAGGCTCCTGGGCCACATGGGTTCACCATCAATTTCTACAAAGCTTGTTGGAGTACTGTTAAACAGGATGTATGGGAGGCAGTGGAAGATTCCAGACGACTGGGAACTATTCTCAAATCCCTCAATTCTACTTTTATTGCTCTCATACCTAAAGTTGAAGAAGCCAAAACCCCTGACAAATTCAGACCTATTGCCTTATGTAATGTCATATACAAGATTATATCAAAAGTAATAGCCAACAGATTGAAAACGATTCTCCCGGGTATCATCTCTGAAGAGCAATCGGGATACGTGGAGGGCAGACAAATTTTCGACAACATCCTTTTAGCTCAGGAGATGATTCATTCCTTGCATTCAAGGAATGTAGAAGGTATGCTTATGCAACTGGACCTTTCAAAGGCCTATGACAAAGTGAGCTGGAGGTACCTCGAAGCAGTTCTAAAAGCGTTTGGCTTTTGTAGTACCTGGATTAAGTGGATCATGGCTCTAATCATATCTCCTAGGTATTATGTCCTTATCAACGGAGCTCCCTCTGCTCCCTTCGCTCCCTCCAGAGGAATCAGGCAAGGGGATCCCTTATCACCTTTTCTCTTCATTATCCTTATGGAAGGCCTCAGTCGAACCATAGCTAAGAAGAAAGTGGAAGGTAAAATACAAGGTCTTAAGCCTATAAGATCGCTTCGGGCCACTACACACCAACAGTTTGTAGAGGATACTATGTTACATGGAACTCCCACAGTGAAGGAGGCGGTTGCTTATAGAGAAATCCTTGACCTTTTCAGCCAAGCCTCAGGTATGGAAATTAATTTCTCTAAATCAACTATCTTCTTTTTCAATACCCACCCAGCTGTCCAATCTCACCTAGCCTGGCTTTTAGGTTTCAGGATTAGTTCTCTACCTTCGAAATATTTAGGGGCTCCTCTGACTCTCAAACCCTGGAAGAAAGAGCATTGGGAGAAAATCCTCGCCAACCTAAAGAAGAAATGTTCTCACTAGACCTTCAAAACTCTAAATCTAGCTGGCCGTTTACTCTTAACCAAAGTCGTCCTTCAAGCCATTCCACATTATCTCCTGTCATTGCTCCCTGCTCCCAAAGGGATTCTGCAACAAATAAGAATTTTCCAGCGATCTTTCCTTTGGAGTGGAAATGGTGAGAAGAAAAAGTGGGCTCTTGTTGCATGGAACAAGCTGTGCATGTCAAAATCTAGGGGAGGGCTGAATCTTGTTGATCCAGAGGTTATCAACCGCACTTGTGGAGCCAAATTATGGTGGAGATGGATTCAAAACCCTACCCTACCTTGGGCCAAGCATTGGAAGGAGAAATATATCACGGATTGTGACACTCAGGATCTGATTAGACTGCAGGAAACCCCAGACGGCTCACCTATATGGAATCATGCCAAGCGGAACAAAAATATCGTCCAGGATAACAGCTTTTGGGAAATTCGTAACGGTAGGCTAGCATTGTTCTGGGAGGATGCCTGGCAACAATTACCCAAACTCGACTCTCCTGAATTGCTAAATATAAAGCAAGCATATCAAGCTCAAGGCAAATACATTGTTAACCAATACTGGCATCAGCACAGCACTGACGACAATTGGAGGGATTGGATTAACTTCAACAGTGAGAACATAGAGGACAATAATCACATAGCGCAAATTTTCAATGAATGCATCCTAAAAAGAAAGATCAGAAAAACGGAAGAGGATGACAAACTCAGATGGGGTCTCAAGGGAAATGGAAATTTTTCACTGAAAGAAGCCAGAAATATTTTAGAAATAAACGAACAGGGAGAGATCCTGCCCTGGAGTAGCAAAGTTTGGGATAATCTTCGCAAGAAAGGCTTTGAGGGACCTTCTCGGTGCCCCATGTGCCTTGAAGAACCAGAATCTTTGAACCATCTTTTCAACACCTGCGAATGGGCATCGCAATTATGGTGCTGGATGGAAGGGATCCTCAGCAACTCGAACCGGCAATTAGACTCAATTCACAGTACTATTCTAAATTGGAGAATGGATTTTTTAGGCACACAAAGAGTCAATAGCATCTGGAAATCGGCTCCAGGATTTCTACTTTGGTCTATATGGAAGGAGCGCAACCGAAGGATTTTCCAAGACGAGTACAAGAACATCAATTTCTCAAAAGACAGCATCATAACCAACATCCAGCAATTAATTCAAACTAAATGCAGAACGAACAACAATGAAAAACCTACAGCTCTGGACTTACGAATTTTAAAAATCTTCCGTCTGGAGGGAAGTGTTTATCATTATGTTCCGCAACACAGTACCCCTCAACCCTCCTTACGCGAGTCTTGGCAATGCCCACCGGTTGGAGGGCTTAAATTGAATTTTGATGGGGCATCGCGCGGCAACCCTGACTTAGCTGGAATTGGAGGAGTTATACGTAATCAGAAGGGAGACATTCTGCATATATACTACAGAGCGCTTGGAGAAAGCACTAACAACGAAATGGAGTTTGCAGCCCTGGAACACGGCCTTAGAATTGCAAAATCCCGAAATCTCCACAATCTAATTGTGGAAGGGGACTCTTGTCTGGTCATTTCCACTGTGAAAAAATTACAAAGAGGAATCAAAGCTAACAAAGCCATCAAACACTAGAGATTAGCCAAAGTCACAGAGCATTGCAGAACTCTTGGGCGGCATGCAGGGTCTTGTTTTCCAGGCGATCCGACGTCGAGCAAACAAGGTGGTGAATTACCTAGCGAACTGTGGAGTAGACAGTCAGGGAAGTGGATGGGACAGTTGTTGGGAGGAGCTGAACTATCCAAATCTAAAAGCCCAATGTACACAGCTGGCACAACACGACGTGAACACCAACAACCGAGCCTAACCGGTAACGGTCCTTTTCACCGGCTCCGTGAAACTGAAAACGGGAGCAATAAACAGGTACTCCATCACACCTACGGGAGGATTGGACAGAAGAAGTGGCGGCATTCAGTACAGGGCAGAACCAAGTATTGGAACCATCAACAAAGATCATGCCACAAGGTTATCCGTAAGAACCGTTTGAGAAGAAAGGACAAGCACTCTGAGATCAAGAGAAAGGCACTCAGGAATTCTCCTGCGCCTGCAGGAAAAGATTACAAGAATCGTGTGAACACCTTCAATATTAATTGCAATAGTACCACGTCTCTCGCCCCTATGGAAAGCCATTCTCGGGAGCATTCCAAGGCTCCAATCTATTTAACAGGGAGATCGTTCGAGGATTTCACCACCTCTACCCTAAGCTCGGCCAGCATTAGTAGCAAGCAAATTCAAGAAAAGCAATGAAGTAACAGGTCGCATAAGTTCAATATGGATGCATCCAGTTGTAGATGTGCGGGGGCTACCCAGGATCTGCGCAATGTGCAGAACATGTATGTTACTAGAGCCTCCACAAGAAGCAAACGGAAAATTGTTGAGTTAGAGGCTAAAGTCAAGCAGGAAGAAGAAACCAAGCAGGAGGGAGCGGTTGCAGATGAGGTCGATTGGATCTGTGACCCGAGCACCCCAGCGAAACGAACAACCCAGTTCATGTGAACCAAGGTGGAAAGTTGGAGGATGAAAACTCTTCTGGCGAAAGCCCTGGACATGAAGGATGCCGACAAGCAGAACACTGAGAAAGAGCAACCTCCCCTGGGCGGTCATCCTGGTAATACTTCCACTAGCTAGGAGTATATGGATCGCAGAATCTCGGTCGTCCAGGAAGGGGTGGAGATTGTTAACAAGAAGATCACCCTGCTCATCAGGTTGCTCAGGCAAACTATTAGCCCGGACCCTGTGGTACAGGAACAGAAGATGAAGGAAGCCCAGAACTTCCAATCCATGCAAAATCTGCAAGACAAAATGGATAGGCATTTCCTTGATGTGGGTCTGGACATCACCAGCAGGCTGGATGGCTTCCTGCGTCCGGACGGTTTCCCTTAGACCCCGGGCTCGCCTGGCTCAGTTTTGGCGTCTTCGGCTCTCCTCTGGTTGGTTCTATGTCTTCTTATGTCACATGTCGTCTTCCGGTCTATGGTAGTTATCATGTCCATAATCGTCCTCGGGTCTATATGCTGATTTTGGGCTTTTTGTCTCGGCCTTGTATTGGCTTCAGTTTATACTGCCTTTTTTTGTGAGCTATTAATGATAAACCTGTGGTATTGACTCTACCGCCCTGCGTGGTGAGATTTCCAGCTTTCTATCACACTTGCCTATGGGCTTTTTGTTTCATGGCAATTTGCCTCCTACGCCTCTGATTTGCAAGGCTGTAAGGTGTTACTTCAGTTACTGTCTGCCTTTGCAGACTCGATGTAAATATTTTATCCTTTTTTAATATAACTCTCTGACTTACAAAAAAAAAACAAAAAAATTTAATGTTGAATAAAATTAAAATTAGCATACATATATAATTTAACATCTACACAAACGGAAAAACTTCACATATACAGATTGTATAAAATCAATGAGCGATGATAACATTATTACAACACCCAAAAAAATTCCACAAATTTTTAAACCTAATCTCTATAATCCAAGATTATTCATGTTAATAAATCTATAAGGTCTATGTTTGTTATTCACGTTATAATGTTTCTACAAATATATTTATAATATCAATATCAATTTTTCATTTTGAATATAAATATTAACATTAAACCAATTTTTCTAAGGTTAAAAACCCCAAACTTCAAAACCTAATGTTACAAATTAACACAATGCTACATGAACCAAATGATATAAAATTACCAAATATTTTAATCCTAACATCAATGAACCCAAATAAAACTAAAGCTATTAAGTTCACTGTTTAACAAAAATATTTACATAAAAACATATTCACATCAATGGATAGATGCAAAATATATTTTTACATATATTTGTATGTTTAAAATTAATATCTATATTTAATAATAATAATAATAATAATAATAATAATAATTAACATTTAAAGAGATATTGATGTTTAATATTAATACAAAATAGATATTAATGTATTGATGTCTAATATATTCTAGAGATTTTATATTGAATACAATAAATTGAATTAATAAGAAATTAACATTACTTATTATTAATACAGGTTTTACATGGATTCTCAATTTATTTGTTTAAATTCAATTGAACAAAATTTTAATATATAAATATTTTATATCAAATCAAAATGAACCAAGTTTATTATTTAAATCTATTACATAAGATAGATTTTATATTGAAAACACAAAATTAAATTAATAAGCAATTTCAACACAATTTCGACATCCACTCTTAATATTTCTCTTTAAATCTAAATGAACTAAATTCTAAATGCTTCTCTATGCCTTTTTTTGTTCTAATTTTTGGACTACATAAAATAGATTTTATTATTTAAAATCTATAATTTTTTTTTACCTAAATCAGCACATATGAAGATGACACTTCTATTCTTTGGTGTAATTGATGCTTTACTTAAGAATAGGGATTCATTATAGGCATATGTACCTCTCATGTAAACCCAAATTTGGTAGCATAAAATAAAATTACTCAATTTTTCACTTTAATTTGGAATCTACTTTGTATAAAGATAAAATAATTGATTATATATATATAATTGGATACCACTTGATATGAGATGACATATGACATGTAAAAATAATATACTTTAATTTGGAATAGACTTTGTATAAGGATAAAATAATTGAATATATAGAAACATTTTCTATCTAATTTATAGCATATGACAGTTTTATAATGAAAAAGTATTGGCCTCAGACATAAATAAAATATTTTAATGACCATATTAAATAATATAGTTTTATGTAAGTTTATCTTAAAAAAAGAAAACAATTTGTTTCTTTCTTTCTTTCTTTTTTATATATTCATTTTTTATTGGAAGTAATACATAATTTATTCCATTCTTAGTATCAATTCCATATATAATATTTAGGATATATTAATAATAATAATGTTTAATATCCAATTTATCTATAGAGAATTATTTTCTTCCATTAATAGCTTAGATTTGTTATGTTTTTTTCTTAATATGAAGTTGATGAAGTTGATATTTGACATTTTAAATATTAATAACCTTCTTTTTTTTTAAATGGACCATATATAAGGGGACATTCTTATTATATGAGATACATATGAGAGAATTATTATTATATAAATATTTTCTAAGAACATTTGTGGTTGAGAGGTGGGCTACATGATGATAGATTTAAAAATAATAAAATAATTTTGATATTAAAAGAAAAAAACAAATATTGTTATCCACAAATAAAATATTCATTCTAGGTTTAGTGAACATGTAATATTTAAAATAAAAAAATGGTATTGATATAAAAATATGGTATCAATCAAATAAACTATTCCAATATCCATTTTAAATAAGAAACACTCTATATCATAATGTTATATTTAAGAATAATAAAACAATACTTTCAATAACAAATTAGCAAAAAAAACGTAATAACAAAAAAATCAATGCACATCATAAATAAAATAATTAGATTTCCACGTTAATTTACAACCACTTTATATAGAGATAAGGTAATTGAAAGTAAGGAGAAAAAATATTGTTTTCACTACTTTTTATGGGCTTGAAAACTACCATATAAAAATAACAATTGAAAACAAAGAAAACAAAATTAAAAAAATACAAAGCATTTAGTCACAATAACTAATTCAGATGAGATCCAAGCAGTGCAGATGTTAAAAACTAGAGACATTGTTGATGCTAGATTGCCTCTAGAACTGTAGTATTGCATATTGGATTGTGTCGATAACAGTGTGATGTGAGATACTAAAGATCGGCCTGTGCTCTGCGACGCGGCAGCCCTGCCCGCCTGATCCCTGTGCCCTCGTCCTAGCCCCCAGGCTCTGCCTGGCTGGGCCTCCTCTGCTCACCTGCCCTCTCTGCGCCTTCTGCGCTGACCCCGCCTTCGGGGTTCCCTTCTTTGGCCGCCATGTCCTTCTGCTGTGCGCAACGGGCCTGCTATGGCAGGATCCGCTTCCCCCCCTCCGCTTTCTGAAACCCCTGAGGAATCATTCGCAGCCCTCCTTTCTAGTCATTCAGAAGCCAGATCCCATCCCTCCCAATCAAAGTTCATTAAGAAGTTAGATGAAATTCCTGAAGTAAATCTGCCCCCTTCTCTGCCCAAAAAATCAGCAATAGCCCTATCAGAAAGAGGACTAGTTAGACAGTTCACTGGCCTCTGGCCCTCTCCAAGAACGGTCCAAAAATGGGTGGAGCGTAACTGGAGCAGAATTATTCAAGGGAAGATAGCCATCTGATTCTGCGGGCGTGGTTACTACACCTTCCTTTTCGAAACGAAGGAAGACAAGCACCTCATCTTTCGCAACGGGCCTTATTTCATGGACACAAGAGGTTTATATCTGAACCGCTGGACCCCGAATTTTGATCCGGAGATGGATATCCCCAGCGCAGTCCCTGTTTGGGTGCACCTCCTTCATCTGCCCTTGCATTGCTGGGGGGACGAATCGGTCAAAGCGATCGGTAATGCTGTGGGAAAATACATAGACAGATCGGAACCAAAGGAAAACATGCATGCATCCGCTAGGATCTGCGTTGAAGTCGATCTTGGAAAAGGACTGCCGGAAGCTGTAAAGCTAAGAGTGGATCAATGGCTACACATTCAACAGCTGGACTACGAACAACTACCCTTCAAGTACAAGGTATGTCATGAATACGGCCATTTTGCTAATAGATGCAGTAAACTGAAAGAAAACGAAGCCACACAACACGAGGAAAACACTGAAGGATCTTGGGAACAAGTAAAAAGGAAAAAGTCTTCTTCAAACCCGGGCAACAATTCCACAGCTCCTCCAGCATCAAAACAAGCCCCACCCCCTCCC
>APFE030049121.1:0-23506 GCA_000404065.3 Pinus taeda | reverse complement strand
GAGTGATGAGTTGTCTGTTTTAATGGTAGGCGGCTAGCTTATTTTATTAACAAAAATAAGAAAACTAATACTAATCCTGGGAACAACTTATTCATTTGAAATGGAATGTTTAATAATCCTTATCTATTTAACAGGCATATAGATGACTCTGTAAAATAGACACAGATATTCAATCATTCAAAGATTACTTCATATGAATAGTCAAACGAAGCGATTAACATAAATTACTGCATTCACCATTTATATCATCGATACATATATGATTGAAAGAAAGGCATGCTATAAACAGCCAATAGTGGGATGTGCATAAAGGATGCTGCGAAAAGCACATATATATATAAGCGATAATAGCAAGAGCGATTTAAATAACAATTCATATAACATGAATGAGTACAGACGCAGATAATAGTACCATGTGAGCTGCTAATCAATCCCAGATATCAATCGCTATTCACAATTCTTCCTTCAACACAAAAATGCTTTTAAACAAAGACAGTAGTGCACATTTGCATAAAAACCTTCCTCATTAAACTCAGAATAATTGGTCCAATTTCATAAAAGAATATCCCTGAAGTACAATAGTGCAACTTCAGGGTTTAAGTCATATACAAAACTTTACGACCCTTTGTAAATGCATGAAAGGGTCTATAAATACTACTAAGCTAAAAAACATCTATGAAACAAAATCCTACTAAATAGGCATCAGTAAATGTGATCTATCTCCTTGGGGTGATCTCGCAGTCGACGATGTGAATCATGACTCAGGTTGTTTTCCTTTAAACCTGAGCTGGCTTATCGCAAGCATCGGCTCCATTTCTGGTAGTCTGTTGAGGCGCAAGCTGAATTGGGCAGCAAATGTGGCATCCTGAATGTCGGGTATGATATACCTGATAGCATCTGTAAGGCATTTTAAGGCGGATCTTTGGCTGTATGGCTTCACTAAGAAGAACCAATAGGCATCCCATGTTAAACTGTTGATCCCCGCGATTAATCTTCCATTTTTCTCCAGCTCTGGGTAGCATGAATGCTCCAACATCTTTGTTGCTGTTAATTGGCCTGGAGTACATTGGGAAATCATATTAGACAAATACAACGTATTATTTACTAATTCAACCAAATTACCAGTGGTTGCTTTGCATCTAAAAATCGCTCTTTCGGCCTTCATTAACTGTGATTTCCATTCTGTGAATAATATTTCTTTGTGCGATTCCAGAATTCTTGGTAGATTAGTCGCCTGGCCCTGATCGGAATCTTGCCATTCCAGAAAGCTTGTCAGTGTTTCTTCGGCCTGATCCAAATCGGTCCTTGCCTTTTCTACCTTTTCGCTTATGGATGCTACTAACTTGCACAATGGTTCTGCCTGGGTAATTTGCTGACATGGGAGCTTAACCTAATTAATCAATGCCTTATTTAATTGAGGCGCCTCTGCTTTGAATTCATCTACCCGAGGGAGCCTTTTCATTTGCTCAATTTGAGTTGATAATTGAGCGATTTGCTCATCTTTAGACTTTATCGTTCCCTCAGTTGATATTCTTAATTGCTCCAATGCTGCCGATAGCTCCTTTTGCATTTGGATTGTGCTCTTGTCAATCCTCTGTTTCTCCTCTTGTAATTGCTTAGTCAGCTGATAATTGTTTTGCTGTTGTACCAACAATTCCTGCTCCGCCTGTTCTGCCTTCTGCTGAACTTCCGATAATTGAGCCTGTAGCGAAAAGATGTCTTGATCTTTCGCTTTCAATAAACTGCTCACCTCCGATGCTTTATCAATGGTCACCGCCAAATATGCTCCAGCATATTGCGATAGCTTGGTTAAGTCATCGGAGGGATCAAATTCCTATTTCCACACAACATTGCCCGTTACTGTTAATTCAGGGAATAGAGAAGGTTGATCAGCCCTTCTCCTCTTCCTCTGTCACTTTACAACAACTTTATGCTTAGGGCTGCAAAATACATCTAAAGGGGGAATCTCTTCTATTTGCAAAATGATTTCGCCCGATGGATCCTTAGGAGTTATTTCTGTTTCTTTTGATTTGGGTGGGTCGCTGGTTTCACCTGAAACCTGTTTTGATGTCGCTTCCTGTGTGTCGCCCTCTTTAGAAACCTCATCATCTTTCGAGCACTCTAGGTTGCCGATGATTGAGTTGAATTGCTGCCATTGCTGGAGCAAATTCGGATCAATTTGTGTATCATCGTTAACTTTCGAGCTGCTCTCTTCTTGAGTTTTCAACTGGGTTTCATCCTGTCGCTGCACATTTTCCTCGGTTTCTTCCTGCCTCCGATTATGCACTTCCTCCTACTGCTTTGATGTAGCAGGAGGTTGTGTATTTCGTTGCTGCTCAGGCTCGCTTGATTTTGTCGTCGTTGGAGTAGTTGCTAACAGGTCTAGAGGCAGAGTTTACAACCTCTGTTCTCTAATTCTGTTAAATTCGGCTAGCCCCTCATCGTTGTATTCATTTCTGGCAAGCGATCTAACTTGATACAATGACTCGGCCGATGCAAACAAATCCTCAAATCTGTCTTCTTTGTGCTCGACCTTGGCCAACTTGGCCTGGTCGAGCGCATTGTAAGTGATTTTCCTTGGATCATACTGCCTGCTTGGAAGAGTGGCTAGAGTCAGCGAATTTATCTTCCCAGCTTCCTTCTGTGCATGTTTGATATCATGCAGGGTGTAAATTCCAATTCGCAGGGGAAAGGAGGGCCAGACATGCTTTTTTGCTTTTTTCAGGGTTTGAGTAACCCCATCGGCATTGATTTAATAAGCTACTTCCCTGGCAAGTAACTTATCAGGGATGTACAGTGGAAGCACATGGGGCCTTGCCTGACTACCAAAAAATATAATGTAGGTGAATTTCTTTTCTCCGAACCAACTTGCTACTGCGGTTAAATCTACCCCTGCTTGTTCAGAAATCTTCGAGGCAAGCTTATAAAAAATAGAGTAATAGATTGGCAACATGAAACCGTTGCAGATTTGATATAGGTGGTGTTTATAGTTGGTCTTCCACAACTTTTGATGATATATGTGGATGGGTGTGGGGTCTTGTGACATCCACCTCCATCCGAGCACAAGAAATTCAGAATTGAAACATAAAATGTCCAACACATAGGCACTGTAATAAAATGGCAAAATGAACCTCTCTGTGACGCGAGAATTAAATCTGAAATTAAGAATGGCCTTGGCTAACTTATCGGATAATATATCCACCCAATCCATAATCTCGCCACTACATGCCGCCTCCATTAAGGGGACCATTTCTATGGTAAAATTGGTGGAGTCATGTAATCCCCATAGTCTACACATCATAATTCCTGCATAGCAGTAAGGAGAACATAGAGAGTCGAATGAGTACTTACTCGAGGATTCATGCTTGTGCTTTGCTGGATTTTGTCTCCAGCCTCGAATGGGTTCAGACTCGGAACTTCTCCATAAATGTTGTGTTATACTTTTTCTCTTCTGCAGGTAGGTGATACATTTGCCTTAGATCTGCGGCTCGAAAAGAACCAAAAATCCTCCCATCTGCAGTGCTAAACATTCTGTCAGTAATTGGGATCTCTTGGATTGCCCACCTTACCACATCCGTATATGGGAGAATTTGCTCCCGGGCCGCTATTCTGTGAAGAAAGGAATTGGCCAAGTCTTTTAGATTGGCCTCAGATTTGCTGGTACTATTGCATGAGACTTGTATCCCGGTCACCTTCGGCTCTTCAGCTTCAATCAAATCATATGTTCCTTGCCAAGTGGCTCTGGTAAGTCCCAGGCACATCGTATCTAATATAAGCCCTTTCTTTTTGCTGCCTGAATCAACAACAAATTGCCCTGCAGCTGGCGAAGCAGTAGGCATTGTAGTCTTTTTGGACTTCTTTCCCATTCCACTCAAATCTGTCTCTATGGAAGAATCCTGCACAGAGCGAGAGATAGGCGTAATACAAGAAACAATAACATGAATTGAATAGAATGAGGTATATATATCTTGATGCATTCATGGTAATCGATTGACTTGAGACGACTTTCGGATCAAATCTGTGAATAGATCGCAAGCTTGCTGTTTTCATTAAATGGCCATTAAGGCCTGTCAATATCATTAATACCAATTGCTTCGGTTAATGGCCGAATGATTTATTTGAAGCATGCCTTGGGCGATTTGGCGGTTGAACGCGGATGAGCGGCTTTTCAAAAGATATTGTCTTAATTACGAATAAATCGTATTAAAATGCCTTTATGATTTTACTTTGAAAACTGCGCTTTTTCCCTTTTCGCAATCAGGCGTCGGGAAAATCCTAAGTCATTGCTTTGGTTCCATTTGGAATCCCCGATCACTGATAGCGATATCGCATCGCGTCAGGAGTAGCGAGTGGGGCAATTTAGAATGTGGGCATGGTGAATCACCGATTGCCGATAGCGATGTCGCATCGCATCGGGGCGAGAGGGAGCTTATTTGTGTTTAAGCATTATTGCCGATTGCCGATTGCCAATATCGCATCGCATCGGAGCAAGGGGTTCTTAATTGTGTCACTTTATATTTCACCGATACCTGATAGCGATTTCGCATCGGAACAAATCAAAATGTCCCCAAGTTGCATTCCCTTTGTCATTGCGATATGCGATGTTGCGATCGCTTTATCGCAATGATAAAGATAAATTGTTTTACGTTGAGGTTTTGAAAAGGCCTTTTTGAAATAGAACTTTAATTGATACCAAATTTAAAAATGAAAATTAAAAAGGGACCCATTTCATATTATGATTTTGGAATAGTAATGATATAAAATGGGGGGTTGTTGTATGGCACAACAGGTACACAGAAGAAGTTAAAAAAAAAATAAGAGACGTGTCTTCTAATCAACTAGGTTTTTAGGAGTATTTGGGCAACTCTAGATATATCACCTCTTATGTTTCAATAGAATTAGTAGTACCTACAACTGAAGGGACTTATTTTGTAATGGAAAAAATTTTGAAGGATTATCAAAGAATTGAAGAAAAGAACCAAAAATTAAAGAATTACATGGTGGATCAGTTAGCAATGCAAACATACTCTTCCTATCAAACAATATTTCTCTTTGTTATGGATTTAGAAAGAAACCAGTTGAAGCTTTCTATATTAAATCCTACTATTCAATCTATTCCTTCTGGATCTGAATCAAATGTTATAGATTTACCCTTTAATGTGGCTAATATTCCATTACATAGTAAAATAAATATACATAAACATGTTAGAGATTAATCATAGAGATTAATAAGGAGGTTGAAAATAAAAATCCGGAGATTAATGTGGAACAAGTTGGAGATTAATCTGGATTGAAATAATCATAGAGATTAATAAGGTGATTGAAAATAATATCTTTCATATTCAAGCTGAAAAAATATTAAAGGAGGTTCAAAGGTCTTATCTTATTTGATTCTAGATTTGATTAGAGAACCAGAATGGGCTTACCAAATTGTTGGAATCAACCAGGTAATTCACTTCCATGGGATCTGTATGAAAAACAACTAGTAGAAGCTAAAAGTAGAGTGGGAAACTCTCATGAGAAGACTAGAGTATTAAAAGGAATGACTATATTAAATTACTGATAGAGGAATTTTCAACTGTTATAGCAGGAAAATACATTGTTTGATACTAAGCTCAATTTTACCAAAATGAATTTTTTTTTAGTTTCATATCAGAAGATGATTTTGTGCCCCCTCCTAGACCAACTGATTTGGAAAAAATGTGAAAAATGATTACTCTTCTCCAAGTTGAAGTTGTGGAATCAGGAGTTCCTTCTCAAACTTAAAGTTCCACCACTCATGCTACTTCTCAATAATGAGAGACTTTACTTTTTAAATTTTGAGAGACTTTTATTTTCAAAGAATAGTTAAAATAGTTATGGAAGTTTTGACAGTTATCTCATAACTGTTTTGATGCAATATTTAAAAATATTCGAGAACCACTTAAGGAGGTTGCAAATTTTAAAAGCTCAAAGACTTTTTTGCAGATATCTATGTAGTGTGTAAGTGATTTTGGAAGTTGGATAAACTTTATCAATTTGATTCCAAAATATTTATTCTTAGTGTATGTGTGTTCCTATGTGATTTTTTTAGTTTTATTCTCTCTTTCTAAAGTACGTGTGTGACTGCAGCTAGTTTCTTAATTTGAAAACAAATTTATCTATGAATTTCTTCAAAAATTGCCGAAGATAGCTGTAATTATTAAAAGAAACCTTAATAAAGCACTTGATTGCTTCATCACTACATTTTTCCTTTCATTCCATATGATTATTTTCTTGTAAGGTTTATTATATTGGATTTTGTAATAGCCCAGTATATAAAATCATTTTCTTTTATATCTTCCTATTGTTATGGAATTTCAAAATAAACTTTAATCACTAATACAAGGCTAGATTGAGGGTTTTTCAAACTTCCAAGGTTGAAGTCTTATTACACTTAAAGGGTTCTTCTTTGAGAATATTTTAACAAAATATTTATCATATTTAAGAAGATGTCCTAGGGATCAGTTCCCCTTTAGCTAGGAACTATCTCTAGGGAGAGAACACCATGGATGACATATGGAGTTAGTTATAAATTTATAATCATTAAGCCTTAATGATTCTAAAATTACATGATATGTTATTTTCACTCATTGCATTATATTAATTAATATGTTAGTCCATTATATGCTTACACCTTATACATAAACCATTTAGGGTAGTGCCTGATCCAGCCCTCATTTGGCTAACTTTGACAAACCCTCCTCAAGTTGTGTTGGATGAACTGAATGATACAAATTTTTTGTAACTAGAGAGATAACCAATTGTGAGTCACCTTTGATATATAGCTTGGAGACGTACCTTCTTCTTGCATTAGTCTAAACTCCAAGGAGAAAATCTCTTCAAATTTATTATTGTTCACTCCCATATATCTCTCATAAAGGTGGAGGATTGTGCCTGAGTCCAACTTGAAGACTCCAATAAAACCTGACACACTAGGGTTATCCTTTAATGATGTATCAAAATTATGCTTGGAAAGTCGATCCTACAGGAATGACTAATGAAGAGGAGAGGAGGATTGTAATTGAATAATAGAAAATGAGGTTATTATGATATTCCAAGTGAGATACAATCCTCATAAGATCTAGGCATTTGATTATAACACCTCGCAATTTGAGGAAGCCTATGGATAGATGAGAATTATTTCCTTTAAGTTGTTGGGAAAATTGTCTCAGAGGGATTCCAAGGGGGTACTAAATGCTTGAAATATTTTTTCATTACATTATTTGCATGGTATTCATAAGAGGAATTCTTGGAGTAGGCACTAAGTTCTAATGAGAATTGAACTTGAAAGGGGTGAAGATCACAAAAGATAGAGGGTGTTGATAGTGTTTGATTGGTATCAATTTCTTTGATAAAAGTGATATTTCTATAGCTACTTGAAATCATCAGAGAGAGGGAAAATATTGAACACGTGTTCACTAGTTTCTTGTTCCTATTTGTGGTGATAGAGAAATCATAGGGAAGGCCCTTTGAAACCTTTGGAGATAATTTTGTTGTCATATTTTTTTATGAGAAAGGAGATATATAGATTTCCTCCATTTTTGGTCCTAGATATGCAACTAATGTTTTGTGTATGCTTTTCTTCGAAGTAAGTTTATTTAATAGAAAGAGTACCTCATAATCCCCTTATCTAAGTTTGTCATGGTCATCAAAGAAGGATATGTTTCTCTATTAGAGAACCTTAGAGAGATTACTCTAGTTAATATGGGTTTTTTGTTGACCCCAAAACTCTGTCGACTTATATTGGTTCCCTCTAGTCTTCTAAAATATTTCTTTCTGGTAATCAACTACTAGTAGTTGATGTGAGGAATTAATTATTGTACAAAGGTCTTGAAGATCTAAGTACGAGGAAGGATTGGGAATGGTGTTAAGAATAATCATATCATAAGGTTTACTTTCCATCTTAGAACTCTCAAAGGAAAATTTGTTGAATGAATTTCTTTCCTTTACATTCCATATTCAATATGGATGAAATGGACTTCTAACGACCAAGGTGATGTCATACATAAAATAATAAACAATAACTCCAAGATTTCATAATGCCATCAAAACTCATTCCAACACTAGGAAAATAGGTAGTTGGACTAGATGGTCCTTAATAACCAACTATTCAATGCTAAGTTGATACTCAATTCAATAAATTGTAAATGATTTATAGCAACTCAGAAGTGAGTTTCTAAAGAGGTAAAACATTTTATTATGTCTCTTTGTGAACAACAATAGTGATTTAACACCCATTGTTATTAATTGCTTGATGTGTTATTATTATTACATATATTCTCCTTTTTAAAAAATGCCATTAATGCTCTCTTATATCAGATGACCATTGAATGAATTGTAAATTGTGGAATGTTGTTTCTTGTTTTCTATGTGTATTGACTAAATTTGAGATATTTTCCATACATGTAAACATTAATACGTACAATTTTTATATGCATTTCCTGTTATGGGTCAAGATTATGGTAATGGTAATTAAATAGGGTCTCCATAGAAGGGTTTCTAGGGTTTATAGGTTTCGAAAACTTGTGAAGTATTAGGGCCTATGAACCCTAAATTAGATTAACCCTATCTAATAATTCCCTCTTCGAAAACCCTAGTTCAGAAAATTCATATAGGGTTTGCAAGGCTAAATGATCCTTAAACCCTAATTTTGAAAGAATATTCTAGGTTATGTGTTAAAACCCTAGCAAGGGTTGAATTGGATAAAGCATAGGGATGAACGTTTTCACTAAATTAAAATTACCTAATAAGGGATGGATTAAGGAATGTCTAGAGTTTATGACTAGAACCCTAGAAATACACTTTTAAGAAATCATAGAAACCTTAGATTGACATTATGCTCTTGTATTTGTATATCCTACTTGGATGTACTTTCTAGTGAGTGTTGTAACATTTTATCATCCTGAGAAAAATTTCCAAAAAATATTTTATTTTCAATGTATTTTATAAATAAATATGTTTGCGAATTTATAAGCGCCATATAGAATTTTGAAACTTTTGTTTTATTATAATTTGAATACATCTTGTAAATATCTCTCTCATATAAAGCAATTGTATCTTTCAATAGTGGAGATTTACCTCGTAGTGATCGACGACTTCCATTTCATTGTGCTCCCCCCACTTGCTCGACATTTAACGGGGTGGGGGGTCCGTAAAAAGTTATTTTTAAAACTCACCAAAGCTACATGACATCCTCTTGTGAATTGCGCAACCCCCTACAAATCCATCAATGGTTTCCACTAATTAAAGCCTTCCACCAAATTTTTTATACCTCTATTATTTTAGAGGCATGTTAACTACATTAGTCCTACTAGCATTTATCAAGCCCACTAGTTGTTAGTCATTAAGGCCTACATTATGCAAAAATAATCTTTCAGATTTTGAATTTTCATAGCAATAAAGTCTCATGCTCCTGAGTTCTCATATACAACATGATGTTATCGGCATAGCTCTTTCTATTTATCTAATTTCATCCCTCCATTAACTCAACAAAGATACAAAGTTCCTAAACAATGCCATTCCAACAAAATGAAAGCTAGGAATTCTAGGAGATCTGAATGCCATCATTATATGGGTAATAAAGCTATTTTTTCTCTATTTTACATTTAGAAATGAGTTCAGAGAAAGAGAAGGAAATTGGAACCCAAGAAAAATCCATACATCCTTCTACATTTGTTCGGCTTTATGAATTACCCTTGATTGACCAAGAAGCCAAAATTGTAGAGAGTAGGTGTGAATTTGATTTATACAAGCTTCAAAATTGGGAATTATAGAGGTTTAAGGATAACAACGATAAATTTTCTCTCTGGGAATCATCCTTACCCTAGTTCATCTTTGCACAAACCCACCATTTCACAAAATTTGTTGTGTTGTGTGTAGATAGGTATTTTCCAAGTGAGAGAGTCATAATTGCTATGAATGTGGAACCCCTTTTCTAAATAACCTCTAAATCAATATTGCAGGCTTTACATGTCATTGTTCCTAGTTCACTACATCTTATGTTAGGAATATATCAAAAGTTGAATTTTGAACAAAGAACTTTTATTTTGAGTATTTTATTCCAAAAGGAGTTGGAATTCCTAAGCATAATCCTCCTTATCCTTCCTCTATCTTCCTTGAGATCTCTAGACAAATCATTTCTATGTTATGTTTTCTAATAGGGCATTAAAGTGACGAGGTAGTAGGTGACATTATTTTGGGTTTTATATCAATCTTCACACTAGGAAATAAATAAACAATATTCTTCAATTTTATCAAGTTCCTCTCATATGTTATTAACAAACAATTCATAAAGTTTGGAACTAAAAAAGAATTTAAATATAAATCTACTGTGGTTTATTTATTCTTGTATTATCATTCAGATGGATACTAGATATAGTTTTAGAAGTATGATTTATAGGGTAATCAAATGTTAGTTGTTCATTGGACTTCATTGGCCAGCACAAAATATGAAGACTTTTCTTTTTCTAATTTTGTGGATTAATTTCTTCATGTATGTATGAGTGTTTTGAGTAGTGATAGTATTCCTAAAATATTACCAGGGATCAAAAGAAATCTACAAGTTAGTTAACAAACCAAATAGGGTGATTGGTTTTTCTATAAATATTTCACTAAAATTAGAATATATGGTTCTGAGCTTCCTCCTTATCAATTACCAACTTTTATTCCTGTTAGAATTTTTTCCTTTGATTTTATCAAGAAGAGCCTTAATTTGGATCAAATACACTTCTTACCAAGAAAGAAAGAAGCCTCCTTTAAACTAAAAGAAGAAGTAGGGCCTTTTATCATCAAATACAAGAAAATAGATGAGGTTGATTGCTTATTGGTAGAAATGAAATTGAAGAAAGGATTTAGTTGGCCATATGATTGAATAGGGAGAATTCCATCGATGAGAGTTCAACAAAACTCAACTCCCTATGTTCATGCGCTAAAACCAAAGATTGAAAAGTTTGCTAACAAGGATACATGGGAAGAGAATACTCTGGAAGATATATTAGGAGGACAAAAAATAGAACAATCAGTAAGACCTAATGTCTTAGGAGCACCTTAGCTAAAAAAAAAAAAAATTCATGAGGTCCTTTGAAAATATTTCAAAATTGTAGGGGAATGAATTAAGGGTGTACAAAAGATAAAAAACAAGAGATATAGAAGATAATACATTAGAAACCAGGTGTTCATAGATTTCTTCACCAACTACAATTGCTTTCTCAGGCGAGCCTATTTTTAGACTACATCAAATTTAAATAACCACTGCAAGGAAAATACCCTCTATTAGAGGTTTTTGTGGAAGCCCCTATAAAAATGGCCCAAAAATCTATTTGTAGCAGAGGTCTCTAGTAGAATTTGGCGGGAAGATGTCTTAGAGAATGGTTTTTAACAGTGTGTCTATAATACACTAAAACACTAGTGCATTATACAATTATATGCACCAGATCTTAATAACATACGATGCATCATGACAGAGTTAATTTTTTATGAAAAATAAAAACATAATAGTGTGCTAAATACATAACGCACATCAGTGCATATACTACTTGATAGCATCATAAAAGGATTAAATTTTAAAAAACATCGGTTGTAAAATTCATTTTTCATAGTCTGATACTATACTCTCATGACACCCTAGTGCTAAACCCATATACGAATGCCCTAGTGCATAAACAATATGGCACAATGTTGTGGGTTTTTAAACTTAAAAATAATAGTGTACTTATTATATTATATGCACTAGTGTTTTTAATTGAACTGAAGGCCCTAATGCTTAATAGAAAGTGGTGCACCCTTGCAGAGTTATTTTTAAATAAAAACAATGATTTTCTAGCTATATAACTCGTACTAGTGCGTAAAATACTCAATAGCACCAAACAAAGGCTAAAATTAAAAAATGGTAGTCGTAAAATTAAATTTCACCAATTTGGAGTTATACTCCCAGGAAGAACCCATGTTATCCATGTATTGAAACACACTGATGCATAAATAAAAAGGTGCACTATGATATTGTTTTTAATTTAAAAGATAGAGGTACACTTATGAAATAGTATGCACTAGTCCTCTTACTCGAGCACACCCAAATAGGGTTAAATAACAAAAAAAACGCCTAGCCATAAAATTCACTTTTACCATTTGTAGTGTTGTAGAGTCTTAAGCATTGGTGCTACTCTTGCCTCTGTAAAGTTCCATGTCACTGGCACATCTCTTTCCTTGTCATCCTTCTATCCATTTCTCACTACGTGGCTTTCGAATTTTCTCAAATGGTGGTCAAATTTGTTTTTTCCATTTATGTGGCAACCACGCCTCCTAGACAAGAAAATGTCTAGGCAATGTCTATGTTTCTCTATAATTTAATTTTTTAGTAGAGTAGAATAGAAAATTAGGTAAAAAAAACCATTGTTTTTTATTTATTTTTCTTGCGTGGTGCATTTGATAGGTTCAAATCACATTAATTATGGTGCACCCTATACATTTACAGGGTGCACTACAAATCAGTGCATCTTGTTAACACACTGCATTTTTTTGGTGCATTTGGTGAATTGAAATGCACCAGGAAAAGTTATAATTTTTATGATGGTGTGTCTAGTAAAATTTCCTTCCTGGTGCATTTACTTTTACCAAATGCACCACATGCATGATATTGAAAAATTATGGCTTGGTGCATTTATTATCCTCAACATTTTGTTTTGGTGCGAAAAGGTTATGGATATGCACCAGTGTGAAATGTTATGTCAACATACTACGTTGAAAAATAAAAATAACCAATGAGTTTGTATGTATGTGAAACAAAAACAGTGCATCAAGTCAATGTATGTACAATTTTTGGTGCTTTGATGTTTTTTGGCACACCATGTCCAGTGCATTCTTATTTTTTTGGCACACTGAGAATGAATTTTTTTTAGTTGAAAGTTATATGTCCATATTTCATTAAAGATTTTTTTTTTTTTTTATAAAATGGTCCTCCTAAATAATGTTATAAAGTAATTGTGGAAATAATAAAATAATATTAGATTACATCATCAAATTTTAGAGGGAAAAAAGAAAAAGCTAGTTTTTCAACTCGTATTTTCAACTTATCTAAATACAATTTTACTCAAATTTCGAGCGACAACAACCATTGGTTGAAAAATTTAATTCATAATCCAAGTAGTACCAATGATGCATACTTTTGAGGGACATTGATACATGAAAAATGAGAAATACATGAAAAACATTAATGCAATCACATTTTTTATGTATTTTCATTTTTCATGTAGTAGGGTCCATCAAAATTATGCAACATGGGTACTCCTTAGGTAAGGAATCAAATTCTACATCCAATGAGTGCTCCTACTCAAAATTAGAGTAAAACTATTGATATAAGTTGAAAAGTAGGTTTTTTTTTAATCTTTTAATCTTTTTACGTTTTAACTACAAAAATGGTGAATCATGGATCCCCATGGTCGACATAATCACATTGAATCCTATTAGTTCTTATAAAGTTGATTTTGGTTGTATAGTCTTGTTTGAGGCCCATTTTTTACCTCAAAATTTCTCCAATTTCATGTATTTCTCATTTTTGGGGCAATGTTTCTAGTGCATTCCTATTTTTTGGAGAATTAAGGTTGGTTTTTTAATTAATTGAAAGTTACATGTCCATATTCATAAACACATTTTTCTTTTAATAAAAAAATTTATTTTATGTATGCTGATGTATTTTATATGTCAATCATGCAGAGATGTTAACAAGGGGAGCAGTAACAACAACAGGAGAAAAGGATGGACCAATACAATATGGTCTGACCATGGGAGGTATGAGAGAGGGAGAGATATTTATACCCTCACCCTATTACCACAGTGACACAAGGCTTCTTGAGGAATGTAGGCCTCCTTAACTACTATGAGGAGGGTACATCCCTGAAGGGGCGGTCTGGGTTGTTGGCACAACTGATCCATCGATTGGATTTCCACTGAGGATGACATTTATTTTATCACTGGTCTATCCATGATAGGGGAGTATTTTTCCTAGTTCCCTAATGTCCCACATGGTGTTGCAACAAGGAGTAAGATTTTCTACTCTTAGAGATATGTTGAGGATCATGTAGTGCATCTAGCATATTTTCAGGCATCTCATGGATAGCTATAAATCACTTCTTTTGATGCAGACTAGTTTAGGTTCCTTTCACTATTATTGAGTACCATTGCACACTATATAGTGGAAAAAAATGCATTAGTTTCCCTCTTTTATTTTATGTCAATTATTTGGTGCAAAGGCCACATTGTACCAGAAGGTCTGCCATTTTTTCTGGTAGTTTTGTATGGCTTTAGATAGATGCTGTGCTATGATACATGGGAGGGAAAACTTCCCTTTTCCTTCAGATATTTTTTGTTTTTTTTTTGAGAGGTTTCCAGAGATGAGGACTACTTTTGACTGCCAGCCTCCTAGGTTGACGACTGAGGTGCATATACACATGTGGGGCAAGATGATGCCCAAGAGGGTCCTGTCAGAGTACTAGCTAGGATTTCCGCTGAGGCATTGGGGCTATTGGCTAGTGGGGTGGACCACATGTTTTTCTTGGTGTCATTTCATTACACGGGGATGGATTGGAGACAATGTCCTAACATCCTTTTCACACCAGATGAACCTGCAGATGATAGAGGTAATATTAGTGTTTCATTTAACTTGTTTTATTAAATTGTTTAAGTAAATTTTAATATTATTATGTACTATGTATTTTGTAGATATTAGCACATTCCTTGGAGACATGCCTACTCCCCCACTGGATGCAGATACGAAGATGGTTGAGGTCATGAAAGGTGAGGCACATCCTCATATGCAGATGTGTGTGGGCATGTAACCATGTAGGAATGATGTCAGATTCAGGATGAAGGACTATGAACAACTCTCTAGAATTTTGGTTGAGATGGAGTTTTCCCTATGATGGCTTGAGACATCATAGAAGATCCTAGGCTCCTAGATCTCTTAAGGGACTATCTGTGAGATATGATGAGTATTATGCATCATATTTTTGGAGCTACTAGGCTACTGGTAGTGAGGAGCGATGGAAATGCAATAGATACATTTGAGTCTTCACCAAATACTACCCAATCAAATGATGATGAGGGTATTGGTGATCCTTCTGGCAATACTCCTCCTTCACTTCATGACCGACCAATATTGCATGTTTCTCCTTAGATAGTAGAAAACCTACCTTCTCCTCTACCTCATAGTTTGACTGTTGAGGTAGTTGACCATTGTGCATCACCTTTTGCTACAGATTAGGTTGCCACTACTAGTGTTGTATTAGATAGTTTATACTAGTTATTTGACTTAATGTAGTTATTTGACTTATGTGTGTGTGTATTATGGTGAATTTTTTTTGTTCATGTTGATGTACTTAATTTATATGTTGGTTTTGATGTGTATATTGTTATGTCATGTTAGATATGTTCATTTAATGTGGTTGCAGATAGATATGCATGTGATAATAGTTATTTGATATGAAATGTATATTTGAGGATGTGTGTGGTGATCATGGTAGATTACAATGCTTTTGATTTGTTAGATGTGATCGCGATGGTGATGCCAGGTTAGATTATTAGATTTGTGTGCTCGCTAATGATGTTTATATGCTTATTATTAGTGTTTACTATGTTTATTTTTATTAAACAATATTTATTATAGATTATGTATTGGTGAGCTTATATCAAAATTCTATATATGAAATTACATGCAAAACAACCTATTTTAAAAAGAATGCAAATATATTTTTATAAATTTCAAAGTTTAATATGGTTGAAACTATAATTGTAAAATTACCATAAATATTCTCTATTGCTTAGATAGTTCATACATATTGTTCTAACTTAATTAGTAAAATATTTCAATACTCACAAGGAAGAAATAATTAAAGGTAAATAACTTAGTTAGTTTAAATAAGATGAAAATGTGTAATTCATTCTTTTTTAATATAAAATATAAATAACAATAATTTATTCAGAAGTATAATTTAAATAATGAAGAATTACACATGGTCGATATATAGAGATAGAAACCCACTATAGATGCACATGAGACCTCCTTTTATTTTACATAATGTTGCAAGAACTGAAATTTAAATATAGTAAACATGATTTTACCTCTTGTTACGACCAACTCACAAAATAGAAGAAAATATAGATCAATGACTTCAAAATTAGCCTCTTCGAGGGGACAACCTCCTTTACATTACAAAAGTGAATAATTCTTGGATGATACAAATGAGAAGACCTCCTTTCTATATAAATGATTCTAAGGGGTCCAAATACAATGAGAGCCTACATAACAATAATATTGTAGCGGCACAATAATAACAATAGTTGGCTTCTATGGGTCACAATAATAGTAACATGGGGACTATATGGCCATAATAATATAATAAGGGGGTTGCACTAATAACGATAAGGGTTTACACTAGTAGTATAGGGACCTAACATGCCCCTCTCCTTCAAAAGGCGTTGTCCTCAACACTTGATTAGTTATGGATGCTTCTGTATAAAATTCGCATCCTTCCATGCGGAATATTTGGCGGGTAAGTTCTTCCACTTGATGAGATACTCTGAAATTGATCGTTCTCATAGTTGTCGATTTCTTGTTTCTGTGACTGCTTCAAGTTCCAATACGATTTTTCCTTCCTCGTCAAGTTTTGGAGGTATTGTTTGAACTAAGATCTTCTCACCTATAACCTTATTTAAACATGAAACATGGAAAACTCAGTGCACTTGAGAAGATGCAGGAAGCTCCAATTTTTATGCCATAGTACCAATCTTTTGTAACACCTTGTATGGAACATAATACTTTGGTGATAATTTATTATCCTTCTTATCTTGCTAGAGGGACATTTGTTTGTATGGTTGTAGTCATAAAAATAGCCAGTCACCTACATCAAAACTTCTTTCTTTGCGATGTTGATCTCCCTGTTGTTTCATTCTATTCTGTGCTAAAGTGAGGTTATCCTTTAAGAGTTTGAGAACTTGTTGTTGATGCTCAATGTGATCTTCCACTGAATGAACCTTAGAATTTTCTTTTAAATATGATGTGACGGATAGTGGATGATATCCATAAAGTGTCATAATGGGGTCATTTTTGTTGTAGTATGGAAGGGAGTAATATACCACCATTCAGCCAAAGGCAACCAATTGACCCATTGTGTCTGTTTATCAGATACAAAGCAATGAATATTTCCTTCCAAATATTTGTTCACTATCTCATTTTTCCCATTAGATTGAGGATGATAAGATGAGAGATGAGCTAATTCAGTACCCAAATAAGAAAATAATTATGTCCAAAAATTTCCAGTGAAAATGGGGTCTTTGTCGCTTACAATAATATTTGGATTTCCATGTAGCTTTTGAAATGTTTCCATAAATGTAGTACGAACTATACTGGATTTAAATGGATGAGATAATGCACAAAAGTGTGAATACTTGGTAATTTTATCAACTACCACTATGATGACACTCTTTCCTTCGAACTTGTGTAAACCTGTGATAAAATCCATTGAAACCTCCTCCCAACGTTGACCTGGAATGCATAAAGGTTTTAACAGACCTAGGGTCTTAATTGTTTCAAATTCATTTTGTTGGCACACCAAACATTCTGCCACAATTTTTTGAATATCAGATTTAAGGCCATCCTAAAAAAACTATTTCTTAACCCTGTGTTAAGTTTTTAAAAATCATGAGTACCCTCATAAGGGAGAGTTGTGCAATTCCAAAATAATATTTTGTTTGAGTTAGGAATTCTTATATAGGTATAAGTGACATTTGTACCATAACGAATAATTTTTCCAGCTAAATGTATTAGATGTACTGGGATCTTGCTGCAATTTTTGAATGAGTGCCCACACTTCTTCATCATTCTTCTATTCATCCATTCCTTCATTTATCCAATCTAGTTAGATAATAGAAATGGCACAAAAAAAAATGCTTCCGCATCCTCATCCTTTCTTGAAAGTGCATCTACAACAACATTTTTCTTTCCTTTCTTGTGGATGATTTCAAAGTCATAACCCAACATCTTTGTGACCCATTTTTGTTATTCTTCTAAAGATAATCTTTGTTTAAAAAAAAGTATTTAACACTATCATGATCCATTTTTACCTTGAAGTGTCTTCCCATTAGGTAAGGTCGCCATTTCTTAAGTGCATGTAGTATCGCCAACATTTCCTTCTCATAAATATATTTGTGTAAATAACTTCCTTTGATTGGATGACTTTCGAAAGAAATAGATATTTCTTCTTGCACTTTCTTCTTGCATTAAAACAACACCAATTCCATTTCCTAAGGCATCACATTCCACAATAAAGGTTTTTGTGAAGTCTGGCGTAGCTAAGATTGGTGGTTGGCACATTGCCTCTTTAAGATGTTCAAAGGCCTTCGTTGCTTCTGGATTCCAAGAAAATGCATCTTTCTTTAGTATTGTCGTTAGAGATTTTGTTATTCTCCCATAATTCTTAACAAAATTGCAATAATACCCTATCAACCTGAGAAATCCTCGTAGATGCTTTATGGATGTTGGAATTTTCCATTCCTTAATGGCTTTAATTTTTCCAGGCTCTACCTTAACACCTTCATGAGATACAATATGACCCAAATATTCCACCTCTTGTACTCCAAAGAAATATTTGGAGCTTTTTTCATATAATTGTTTCTCCTCCAATAGTTTGAGCACCCTGTCAACATGTTGAACATGATCCTTCCAAGACTGTTGTAGATCAATATCTCATTAAAAAATACTAACACAAATTTTCTAAGGAAGGGTTTGAAAATGAAATTCATCAAACCTTGAAATGTAGAAGGTACATTGGTAAGGTCAAAAGGCATGACTGAAAATTCATAATGACCCTCATGAGTTCTAAATCTTGTTTTTGGAATGTCTTCAGTCTTCATTCTAATTTGATGATATCTTGAATGAATATCCAACTTGGTGAAGTAATTTGCTCCATGTAATTCATCCAATAATTCATTAATGACAAGACTAGGAAATTTATCTTTAATAGTAAGCTTATTGAGCTCCTTATAATTCGGACGCATGCACCATGATCCATCCTTCTTATGTACCAATACCACTGAAGCAGAGAAATAACTTTGACTAGGTTGAATTATACCAACCTTTCAAATTTCTGCAACCATACGTTCAATTTCATTCTTTTGGGCATATGGATATCTGTAAGGCCCGATGTGAGGTAACATAAATTAACCTAACAATCTAGTACAACATAAAAAGTTAATAGTTAGTGTAAACATTATTAATCATAAATATTGCATTCTTATTTTACACATTAATTATCGCTAAAAAAAGGAAAAGAAAAAATAAACATTTCAAGTGATGAAACGTATTATGTTATACCTTAGGATCTTTTCAATACAAGTGTTTGACAAATGATTCAAAACCTTTAAGTTCACCAACAATATTTTAGTAGAGAGAACATTTTCTCTTCAGCCTTCATAAAGTTATGCCATTGTCTTCTTCAGCACATGTTTATCATCACCAAAAACATCTTCATTATCTACATCAATGTCAAGCATTTCTTGGATAAATTGATCTATCCCATCATATGGAACTGTCATGTCATGTTCTTTCATAGGATCATTACGATCTTGAGCTTCAATATTAGCTCCATCTTCCTCAACTTGTAGAACATCATTTCTAGCACTAATACTTGGTGCAATATTAGAATCACAGTAAATAGGGGGGAATGATATCTTTATAATAATTTCAAAGAATAATATGAAATAATTAATCTACAGAAAAAGATATTATGACAATAAAAAAATTACAAATATGATTAATATAAATAAAATATATAATGATTCATAAATAGAAAAAGCTTATCAATGAACAATATTCATTCCCCTCCTCAATGTGCTCATTCTTCCTACAATTTCTATCAACCATTTCATATAAAATTCTCCACATGCATATGCACCTGGAAGAATTGAAAGGTAAGTGACATTTCCCATCATTGACCCCTTGTGGATTATTTTATCCCCATCTAATGTTTTTTGACATTCTTCCCTCAACCACAAAATAATTATATAAAAAAAAAATATGTTTTTCGCTTACAAAAAAGACCTGAAAACCTTTCACAATTATGGTAGTTATAACAAATATATCGAAAAATCTCTTACATGTGGGGTATTTATAAATTTATATATATTCGTAATTGTGACATTGGAGGACTAGTAAAAGTTGAAGATGGCCAGTCAAATAAATGGTCACATGAACCTTAGGATCAAATAAATGGTCACATTAACCACATGTCATTGCAATTGCAACAACTAATGCCTACCACCATAATTCAGACACAAAACATTGTCCTTCACACTTGTGAGAAATAGATTATGTCGTCACAATTACGTTTCATGACAAATATGTTATCATAATTATGACAAACAGAGGCACTGAAAAAAAAAAAAAAAAATTGACATATTTCTTGAGTTTTATGACAAGATGGGCCATACCATCCAACTATGTCATCGCAATTTAGTGCTATATGTAGTAGAGCAAGGATAGAATTTAGAAGTAAATTTCAAAAATCATTATATTACACGAAACTAAAATATCATGTGAGAAATAAATGAAATAGCCCCTCAATGCTAGTGAGGATGTGAATCCATAGAAATGGATACGGTGAATAGTATAGTAGTATTGGAAATACTATAGAATCACTAGGAAATATTATTATATGATTGAATGGCCTTACTTCACATCATCTCATAAAGATTCCAATAAGTGGGAGCTAAGGAGATGGGTTTCCTTACAACAATTTATAGCCCCCATATACCTGTAGACAAGCTTGGGTTCATAAAAACTATAGAAACTACTAGAGCCATCCATCATGAGAAACTTTGGATAAGAGGCAATGAATTCAATCTCATCATATCCTTATAGGTGATGAAAGGTTGAAACAAAAGACTGGATTTGGGGGCCAAGAAATTTGAGGATCTCCTTCAATATTTCCGAGTGACAGATATCTCAACGGTGAATGAAATTTTTACGTAAAATAATAATTGAGGCGGTAAGAATTAGATTTCAAGTAGATTACATATATTTATTATCACTAAAGCAATCTTAGAGAAGGGAATTTTCATGGAGGCTTTTATTTTATTGAGCATGGGTTTTAAACATTGGCCCATTATCTTAGAACTTCATCTTACGGTCACACCCTACAATCACCCCTTTAGATTCAATTTTTTTTGGTTACAAGATCCACTATTTCTAACAAAAGCTAAAAGGTGGTGGGAAGAAATTTATACCTAAGGAAGAGACCACATGCACAAGTTTTAAATTAAATTACAGTAATTCAAAGAAAAACTTAAATCATGGAGCAAATCAGAGTCTAGAAACATTTTCACTGAAAATAAAGCATTAGAATCATACAAGCAACAAGTGCAACAACAAATAATTCGATAGGGCAACACAAAGGACCTAGTTCAGGAAGAAGGATAGTTAATCACTTTAATCAAGGTCTTTCAAAAGAAAGAGGAATTTCTCTAGAAATATAAATATAAAATAAGGTGGGTAAGAAAGGGAGAGAGAAATACAAACATTTTTCATACGGCAATGGTGAAACATAAACACAATAACCAAATATTCTCCCTAGCATTTGAAGAGGGGAGTAGATTTATGGCACATGAAAATATGGTATAATAACTAGTATCATATTACAAATCCCTCCTATCGGAACAATTTTGAAGTCATGAAGAAGCAATCCAAAAGATAACAACCAACGTACCCAATCTCATTCAACTAGCTTGAAATGATTCCTTGATGAGGGAATTTATATTTCCGAAAGTGGAGGTGATCCAGGTGGATATTGGTGGCCACCTGCCAAGTCCATCTGGACCCCCACCATTGTCTTACTCAGCATTTTCAGTTTCCTTAATTATAGCACAACTTACTATTTTTAGCAGTTTTTCGGGTCCTGAACTTCCGGAGCCGTTTTGAGGCCCTAAACGACGTTTTTTGGGGAATCCAGGGGCAACATGGTCCATGCAATGGACCGATGTTGCCCGTTCCAACAATGGTAGTTCTCGGATAGATCTTTCTAACGAGCTATTGTACGCGTCAAACGGAGATCATATCAAAGTTACGACCCCGGGAAATTGATGTACCAATTTACCCAAAACGGGGCCACAATTTGGCGTTTCATCTTCTAAGGGTCGGTTTTGGAATGTGAAGGGTTTTCCATTGTTTCTCAATAATAAATAGGCCTTCGAGCCTCATTGTAACACAATTTCGGAACAGTTCAGAGGCATGTAGCCGCACATCTCTTCTCAGAGATAAGCTACCATCGCCCTAGCTGGTTTATTTTCAATTCTGGTTGTAAGCATATTTCGGTATTTTCCATTAATGAAATGAAGTGTTATTTCCGCTGCATCTCTTTATTTATGGTTATCGCATATCTGTATTTATGGTTATCTCTGTAACCTATTGTGTTCATGTTTAAATCCGGATCAATGCTATAGATGTGGATAACCTTTTCGAAGAAACTATTAGACTCAAGAGAGGTATAGAAGAAAAGAATATGATCATTGATACTCTACAATTTCAAATTGATGAAAAGGAAAAACATCTTGAAAAGTTAGAAGGTGAAATTTTTGCTCTTAGAAAAGAGATTGAGAAAACAAAAGCTATTAATCTTAAGTTTGTCAAAGGATCTGAAAATCTGGATGAGATTATCAATGTACAACGTTCTCCTCTAAACGAGACAGGTCTGGGCTATAATGGAGAAACTTCTCAAGCATCCACTTCAAAAAGTTATCTTGATGCAGCAAAAAGGAATGAGCAAACGCACAATGGAGACTAACAGGTAAAGTAGGGACAAATTTCAAACAAAAAATATCAGGGGCAATCTGTTTTAAGAGTGAACAAAAGCTACAACCAGCCACAGGTAAAGTCTTCTCAATTTGGTTCAAGAATGAATAACAATAGAAATTACAATCACTTGGCCGGTAGATTTGATGACCGCAGAAGTTTCTTCAATGGACAATGTTTCTCTTGTCATAACTTTGGTCACAAAGCAGCTCAATGTGTTGCATATAAAACAATCATGACTAGAGAAGCTAAAAAACAAAGAAGTATGACCACGATTACAAAAAGGACCTATAACAACTTTTCGGCTCTTGAAAATGAAGTTGAATGTTCTATTTGCAATAACTTTGGTCATGAAGATTTTGAATGGAGGAGCAGGTTTCAGAAAAAAAGGGAACAAGCCTCAAGCACCAAAACATGGAGAATAAAGGAACCACAAACAGAAAGATGTGGGATAGCATTTTATGCAGAAGGACAGGAAAATCTATGGTACATTCACAGTGGATGTTTGAAGCATATGACAGGTGATAAAGAAAAACTTGAGTCATATTCTGATCTAGAAAAAGGAAAGAAAGTTTCTTTTGGATATGATACTCCTGCAACTATAAAAGGAAAAGGTACTGCTCAGTTAAAAGAAAAGGTCAAGGCTGGAAATGT
>APFE030049119.1:0-22146 GCA_000404065.3 Pinus taeda | reverse complement strand
TTACGAGTATATGGAAAATTGAAAGCCTTCCAAAAGTCAAACTGTTCATGTGGACTCTCCTTAGAGGAAAGATTCTAACAACTGACAATCTCAAAAAGGAAGGTTATGAAGGTCGTTCTCACTATGCCATGTGCCAGAAAAGTGAAGAAAGCATCCATCATCTCTTTGTGTAGTGTGATTTCACAAGAAACTGTTGCCAATTTCTAGTAAGACCCCTCGAGGTTAGATCTCAAAAAACGTTGCCTTTGCATGAACTTCTATCAACTTGGAAAGAAAATTTATCCATATACTCGTAAAATAAATGGAATTTTGTTAAACTAAATACTAATTTGAACATATATAATTCAATACACATTCAATTAATTGGAAGTGTAATTCTTCCATATTATATTTTATGTATGTAAAATCATCATAAAGGTGATTTGTATTAGGTCAATAGACAATTTGGGCAATGACCTTCCGTACAGGATATTCTAACGGAAGCTTTTCTTGTGTCCTAAAATTTTACAAAAACAAGAGCATAAACAAACAAACACATACATTACATAAAATGAAAACACAAACATTTAAAATTCATCATAAAACATCAACTTGTAATGAATTATAAAAATTGTATTAATTAAAAACACTTATAAAAAATATTATGCACTGAATAGTGGTGCTTACAAAAATTCATGGTGAAAAAATAAGATTTTATTACATTAAGCAACAATTTAAACATTAATAAGTTAATATACAAATTATGCTCAGTCTAAAAGTAACTACTGTACATGATATTACATATGTGTAAAAATATTATACACAAACAAGCAACCAAAAGCACATAAAAGTGCAACAAACAAACATAGCATAAATAAAAGCACATACATTTAAAATTATATTATCATAAAACATCAATTTGTAAATTAATTTTAAAATTTTATGTTTATTTTATTTGAATTTATCGTTTTCATGAGGGCCATTAGAGATATGTTTAATTTGAGATTTAATGACTACGGTTATAAAATAATTCATGGTCATAGCCACCTATGATGCTATCATTATTTTTATGGTTGAAAAGTATATATTGATTATAAGAAATCGTGAACACCTGTGATTTTCAAATATACAAAAATTGGCGATGATGATTACAAAGAAAATCCATAGCCATTTTTACTTGCGGTATTGTCATGGTCATTTGTATCTATACAAGTTGTTGACTAAAAATATTTGTGAAATTTTGATTTTATACAAAATAGATTTAACAAGTTATAAACTCCATGAATTTTGTACCATACAAAAATAATTAACTAATACACTATTTAAGAAATTACAATGATTGAATTAAATAAAAAATTTGATTAAAATGTAAGATATGAATATATTAACTAAAAAATCAAATTAAAGTTTGATAGGGGAACTCTGTCAAGAGGACGAGCTCGGTGTGATTGCGAGGGTTTCTCAATCTTTTTGCTTTCCTTATGCAATCAAGTTTCTTCAGATATCAAATCAACATTTTGCGTCATCATTAGGTCATGATCTCACTGCTCACGAGATCGATAATGGAGCTTTTGAATGGCCTAAATATTGGTTTCGGTCCCTTGGCCGGGGATGGAGACTCACTACACGGGTTGTCGGCAATATTATTTACCATATCATGGATACGGTGTATTTGACCACCACATACATACATGATGGCATAGAAGGAAGAAAAGGGAATCAAATTCATGAGTTGGGAATGGATATGTGTAGGATTAAGGCAACTCTCGATCAGAAATCTTATCACTCTCTCCTCTTAGTCACAAGAGCAATATTGGTCAGATCTAAAGGAGAAAATCCGGCTATAGAAGTGAATCTTCAACCTCAAACAATTCATTTCATAGGTCCATTATAGAAGATCCTTGATCTGGAAATTGTCAATCCCCTAAGCACATTAGGTTATCGAAATGGAGTAGCATTAGATATGAAGAGTCTGCCACATTTTTTTTCCAGATTAGAATTCTCCTCCATCACAGTGGGTGTGTTTGGTAATTTTCACATCACTTGTGAAGTTGGTACTGCCACGAAAACCCCTCTCACTCTTTGGAGCTCCACACTTATCCCTTGATTCGACTAAATATCTGCGTGACTCTCAAGTATGGGCCTTCCAAATTTTTATTAAATCCACAAATGGAAAATCAATATTATTTTGCGTTTCGGCTACAAATCACATCATAAAATTAAAGCACAATACCATGCAAACTTTGGGTATCTTGATGCTCCTACAAAGTCTGATCTTTGGAGGAAAATCCATGCAGGAAGATCTGATCTTACAAGATTATAACATCCTCCCATCATCCACCATCATATTAAACTTGAGGCTTTGAGGAGTATCCCCTCAAAAAAGAAATTTAGAGGGCATAGGGGGAGTGTCTCGATCTCATATTCCCAAAGGAACAAAATTGAATCAAGGTCAAGTAAATGGAGGATTTTTGTTCAAATCTATCCTTAAAGGTGATTTTTTTGCCTCAAAAGTACTATATCAGACACATGATATACCCAATCCCTACATAGTTGAAAAACTAAATCAAATATCAGTAATGATTGTATATCTACCAGAAATAAATGATCTATGCACAACATATGCATCTCAAGAAGTACTATGTAGATTCAACACTTTTTGTCCAAAACCAGTGGATCTTTTCCAATGGATATTCACAAATTGGACAATAAATTGTCATATTCATATTCATTCATGATTAATATCGTTTTATTTAAACAAATTATTAAATTTATAAAATTCTTAAGAAGATAAAAATAAAAAGACATAATAAAAAGGAAATATCCATAATAATCATAATCACTACAGAAATTCCTCATAGATAGTGAGGACCATAGTTAACTTGGGGACTTATGTAGAGAGAGAAAAGCCCCTCCCTTAAAATGAATACAAATTTTATTAATATGGGGTTTGAGCTTTTACAAATAATAATATAAATTACAAATAAATAAATAATTTGCAATATGAATCATCTTCATTCACAATTTTGCATCTCCTCGCAAAAACATAAGAAAATATGTATTAATAATAATATATGGAGGAAAATAATTGTATTGTCAAAATTTTGAAAAATGATTTACAATAAAATGAGGGAAAAAAAAAATAAAAAATCTATCATTTTATTATATGCACTGAGAAGGATTAAAATGGGTTTCACCTGATATTTATGGAGATCTTAAATTGAAAATCTAAATAGAAGAGATTCTAAAAATTAAAAAGAAAACTAAGTAGAATTTAACGAGACTATTAATTTTTCTTAAACCCTCTCATTAAAATTAAAACTAAAGCATAAATCTAAAATTGAAGAAATAACACACATCTATCAACCTAATATCATTCAATATACCCACAAAGTTTTTATTCTCTTCAATAAATGTGATTTATTAATAAAACATTTAATAAAACAAAAAGTATAATAATAATGATTAATTAAAAACTCACTTGCAACTATGGAATTGTTCAAATTACTTATCCCATCCTCCACGAATGGCCAATGGTCAAGATGACTGCCCTAATTATTTTTGTTGGATGAAGAAAGTGAAAAATTCCAATGATGTCCCTTAGGAGAGCCCACCCCCCAGGAACCTAGTAGAGCCATTGGGCATAGGTATGTTAAGACTCTTTATTTATACATTTTTATTCCTAATCCTTCATTTGTTCCTCGTTTTTCTCCCATAGACATTTTCGGCCTCAAGATGGCTATGCATCTAGAAGGTCTTGGCAAGACTAGGGGGTTGTGTTCGGGCTTCTCCAGTCTTGTTGAACCATTGGAGTGTCACATGGGCCTCTCATCTTTTTGGTTGTTTTCGATGCCTAGATAAATAGCTAATGTCAAGGGAGGAGCATATTACTACCCAGAGATAGGTTTTCCTAGAGCTCAAATTTCACTTGAGAGCTCAAACAATCATTATTGGGATTTGACCACTTAATCAAATCAAGAAGAGATCACTTAGGTGGAAAGGGAACTTTCCAATGAGGGACATAATCCTAACCAACACCGAGGTGTTTGCTAAATTGGAAGATTGGATTGTTGATGTTGGTCATACAAGGGGTGTTCTTGCAAGAATTTAATGGAAAATGGGGCTTCCTCCTAATCCTTGGTGCACTCCTAGGAGAAATAAGCATCCCGTCACAATAAAGGTTATTGATCTCGAGAAATATGCACGCATGCCTATCTACCTATGTCTTTTTAGTTTTGATTTGTGTTTTCCTGTCTTAGCTCTGTGTCTTTTCATATTTTGAAACACTTGAGGTTACTTCTTTTGTTGGGTTTCCCTAGTGGCAATCCAACGAACTTCTTGTACTATGAGTGTAAATTTATAAATCCAAACAATAGAAAATTTTACATTGCAAGAAAAGAAAATATGGAAACTAAAATTTGAATTTAATTACAATAAAATTTTAGATGCATCATTTAAAATTATATAATCTATAATATTATATATATATATATATATAATATATAGATATATATAATATATATATGATTTTTTTTTAATTAATATTTCACATTAAATCTATATTCATTTATTTAGAAAAATATACCTTCCAAACTATTGAAAACATTTTATATACTATTTAAATTAGTCTTATTACTAAATTTAATATTTTTTTTTTTACAATAATGGAAAATTATTTCTTAAAATTTAGTAAAACTTTTAAAAGAAATAATATAGTGAAAAATAAAGATATGAGAGTTAAACAAACGAGAATATATATATATATATATATGAAAGTATGTTTTTTATATATACAAAATTGGCAATAATTTATAGAACATTTTATACAACAACTTTATAAAATTAATTAGATGTTAAAATAAATTCTTGTTTCCAACAATAACGAGAAAGGTGAGGTACAATATATCTAGTGGACTTTTATGGAGGTGTAAACAAATGTTTACTCTACAATAATATATCTTCTAAACTTTTCCTGTAGTGTAAATAAATGTTTAATCTACTCCACACTTTCCCAATGGATGGCGTAAGGTCCACAACACTATTATCTTAGCTATTTCCCAACGAATGGAATGAGGACCACAACATCATTATCATAACTTTTTCTAAATTCCTGAATCAAATTACTCTAGCCCTAGCTAATGCCGGAGCCATATGATTTTGCAAATGTTAGTCGTCACTCAATGCCTCCCAGTCATCAAAAAATGCAAAAGCTCCACAACTTGTACGCATAATGGGACTATGACGTGTCGATTTAACAATTCAATAAAACTTCATATAATCTCTTGTCTATTAAATATGACATGTCTCCTCAATAATATTTGCTAAGCATTTTGGTCTTAGATATATTTTCTACTTAATACCATATATGTGTTTACCCCTTCGCTTCGATGGAATAAAGAATATAACGGATGGTGGCTGATGGAATGAAGAACATAAGAGATGGAGGTTGGGGTGCACATGGGCTACAAGAAATGAGGCGAAAGGAATTGGAATTTCGCACTTTCAACTTCATCTACTTTTCATTGGTGTTGAATCCCTCATTTAATCTTTACATCAAGTTACTTTTTCTTCCTTTGCATTGATTCTCTAATAGAAAAATAGTTATCAAATTACTTTGCTTCAAATAAGTTTTTCAACTCCTTGGTGTGTAACTATTATAGTAACTATTGTTTTTAATTCATCAATCAAAACTCTAATAATTGTTGATCAATACATAATTTTTTGAACTTACACAAAATGCACAATGAGATTGACTAGAAGACAAAATATGTAATGAAATTTTATTTCCTATATGATAAAAAAATCGATTAACAAAAACTCATATAAAGCCACAATTTTCGTGTTCAAAAATATAGCCCGCAAAGAAAAATGTTCACTACTTAGTATAACATGTTACAAAATAAATATCATTAAAGGATTTCAACTTCAAAAATGATAATACACTAAACAATATCTCATCCTCCACTAATTACATGTAAATTGCTCCTTTTGTGTTTCCCTCATAAGTATAATTTCATTAAAGGAATGTTTTTCCCATGGGAAAAGATCCCCTACAATGAACACATATGAAGCTAGAGCATGCGTAATTTTTCCATACAAATAGCCAAGTAGAACATATTTCGCTTTCCTAACAAATATTTTGAACTAAAATACATGATAAATAGTGGATTCTCTAAAACGTGAAGAAGCTTAGGTCATTCCAGAAAGTGAACTCAAAATTATTTCTTTTCCTTAAACCATTACATGTATAAAAAAATAATAATAATTATGCAAAATATGTGAAATACCCAAAGAATACACAAAGCCATATATGATTCCTAATACCCTATGTTTCTGTAAACATAAAAAGGAAGAACATAAGGCTTCCTATTCAAGAAACAAAATTAACTTTAACCCGACACTTTTTAAATCAATGATAATTAGATGAAACCAGACACTCCCAAACAAATGGTTCATTAAACAATCATACGAGAACTATAAGTGCTGAAGGGAGTAATAAAAGTTTTAAATGAAATAAACACACAATTTTAATCTTTAAAAATGCTTCAAATTCTTGGCCAAAGTATGAGATTTAAACGTCAAAGAAATTTCATGTACTTGAATGACTATATTTATGCATGGAGGAAATCTTCCTAAATGTATTACTTATCGTTTAATAGTAGGATATTATGTATGTGAAGAGATATGTCCTAGATTCATGAGACTTTAGCTTTCATTTCCTACAATGGATAAGAGAGTGACAATTTAATGTTTTAATTTAAGACATGGATCTTAAATTAAATTGCTTATCTCCACCTCCACCTCCATCTCCTCCTCTTCCTCCTCCTCCACCTCCATCTCCACCTTCACCTTCACCTCCTCCACCTTAACCTCCACCTCCACCTCCTCCTCCTACTAATCCACCTAAACCTCCACCCCCACATTCACCTCCTCCTCCACCTCCAACTCCACATCCACCACCTCCTCCTCCTCCTTCTCTTCCACCTCCTCCACCGCCACCTATATCTCCACCACCTCCTACTCCACCACCACCTCCAACACCTCAACCTCCACCCTCTCATCCACCTCCTCCTCCAACTCCACCTCCTCTACCTCCACAACCTCCTCCTCCATCTCCTTCTCCATCTCCTCCTCCACCACCTCCCCCTCCCACTTTTCCTCTTCTTCTGGCTGTACCTCCACCTCCACCACAACCTCCTCCTCCACCACCACCTCCAACTCCACTTTCACCTCCTCCGCCACTTCTTCTAGCTACACATTCACCACCACTGCCTCGATGTCCACCTCCTCCACCACCATATCCACCTAGACAATCTCCTCTTCCACCACCTCCACCTCCATAGCATCTGCCCCCTCGTCCTCCAACTCGAGCTTTACTTCCTCCACCACCACCTCCTCTTCCTTCTCCTCCTCCACCTCCACCCACACCTCTTCCTTCAGTGCCTCCTCCACCACCTCTTCCTCCACCTCCAACTCTACCTCCTGCACCACCTCTTCTTCCACCTCCAAATACCTCCTCCACCACCTGTTCCTCCTCCTCATCCTCCCCGTTCTCCTCCTACACCTACACCTGCTCCTCCTCCACGTCCACCTCCTCCACCTCCATCTCCACCTCTTGCTCGACCACCACCACCTCCTCCTCCTCCTCCTCCTCCTTGACCACCTTCTTCTCCACAATCTCCTCCACCTTTGCCACCACCTCCTTGACAACCTCCTCCACCTCCATCTCCACCTCTTGCTCGACCACCACCACCTCCTCCTCCTCCTCCTTGAACCACCTCCTTCTCCACCATATCCTCCACCTCCTCCTCCTCCACATCCACCACCTCCTCCTCCTCCTCCTTGACCACCTCCTTCTCCACCGTCTCCTCCACCTCTGCCGCCACCTCCACATCCACCGCCTCCTCCTCCTCCTCCTCCATCTCCACCCCTACCACCTCTACCTCCTCCACCATGACCTCCTCCTCCTCCTCCACCTTGTCTTCCTCCACGTCCACCTCTGCCTCTGCCTCCGCCTCCACCTCCACCTCCACCTCCACCTCCTCCCCCTCCTTCTCTGCCACCTCCACCTCCACCTCCTCCTCCTCCTTCTCCGCCACCTCCACCTCCGCCTCCTCCTCCTCCTTCTCCTCCTTCACCACCACCACCACCACTACCCCGTCCTCCTCCCCCTCCAACTCCACCCGCTCCTCCACCTCCACCCTAGCCTCCTCCTCCACCTCGACCCTGGCCTCCTCCTCCTCCACCACCTCCACCTTCACCTCCGTGGCCTCCTATAAAAGCCTAAAAAAAATGAAATCTGCATATCATTTTATTCTCATTATTTATTTACACTAATAATTCATATATCAATATATACATGCTAATATAACAAATAATATGAAAAAAAATTCCAATGTAAATAAGTAATTATGAGAACAACAATTTAATTTAAAAAATTGTAGAAGTTATATAAAAAGTATCAAAAGATGTTGAGAAAAATCAGACTCAACTCCATATTTATTCTTAATGTCGAGAACTTTTTAAAATCGATAAATTTATTATATAAAATCACAAAAAACACAATTACCATAAATTAATTATACAAAATCTTTAAAAATAAAATAAACAAAAAGCACAATTACGGACACGTATCATAAAACGCAAAACACAGAATTTTCATAAAATCTCCACTGATCATAAGCCTTATTGTTATGTTATTGTGGCATTCCATCGTACTTAGTGGAGATAATTGTTATGTTGTGTGTTCTATTTTCCTCCCGGAAGCCCCTGCGTCTTGAGCTAACAGCTTTTAGTTTACAACTATGGAGCGTTTTTTTCTCGACAGTATACATCTAATATATTTTTTATTTTTTGAAGAACTGGTACTATTGCAATTATATACTGATTTTCGTTGTATCGTCGACAAAAATAATTTACTTTTCTTGACAATCACTCAATTCTTTGGAAATAAGAAATTACAAATCCTAACAACATCAAGAAATTTTAAAACGCAGAAACTTTACAACAAGAGGATCAAATCTAGTACTTGCCTGGGCCGGAAATAGACAGAGTCACCGACTATGAATAGCTGTATGGATTCATGAAGCGATTTGACAGCTGCCATGGGATCTTCCTCTTCCGCAGAATTCATACAAATCTTCAATAATTTCTGCCGAGAAATGTAGGAGCCCGTGCAATCATTTTATTAGAAAATCGATCAGCGTGATAACGTCTTCGGCAGATATGTTCAGACACAGGTAGTCTCTTGCATATTTATTCCTCTTGCCAGCGATTGTTATGGATCACCATCTGTCCGACATGGGATTGCGCGGGTATAACCACTCGCCGCCTTTGAAATTGAACGTGTTGAAGTGAACAGGCTCCCAAGATACAGAAGCAACAACATCGTGGATTGAACACACGACCTTCATATATTCAGCTTGATGCTCTCCCGACCAAGATACAGAGGAGCGTGGATCGAACACACGAACTTCATATGTTTAGTTTAACGCTCTCCCAACAGAAATCCATAGTCAACAACATTGTGGATCGATTTGGGCCCATCTTGAAACAACGGGGAGAGATTTCTATTTTGAAATCCACCTTGAACAATGAGGAAATGGCTATGAAGGAAAAGTCGGGAATTCCTCGGTCATCTCTTAACTAAATGCGCAGGTTGAAGAGATTCTGATTGGGAAATCCGCCTTGAACAATGAGGAAATGGCTGCAATTCCTCTACCAGCGGTTAACTAAATGTTAGGTTTGAATTCAAGAAATATTAATCACAACATCAAAAAACCAAAAGTTAAACGAAATCTACAAAAAAAACGTTAAATTAAAAAAAATAACAAACAAAAAATAATTAATTTTTAAATTTTAAAAAATGGAAAGTTAAAAATTAAAAGCTAAATTGAAAAAATAACGTTTAATTGTTTTTTGAAGTAAAAGATTGGCAATCTCAAAATTACAATGAGCTAAGTGTAAAAAAAAAAAAATTAAAAATTAAATTTTGAAATAACATTTATTAAAGTAAAAAATTGGCAATTTCAAAGTAAACATAAAATATAGAATCCATTTCTACATAAATTGTAGCTTGAAATTCACATATAGTAACCCTTTTGTAATTAATAATTTGGAACATACTTTAAATGTGGAAGAACAATAAATTCAATTAAATGTACTTGACATACAACCCTATAAACTAGTTGCGCATACAAGCCTTTCTTCTCCATAGCATTATGACTTTCTTCAATATGGATAGTAGAATTTACTAAGAGTATTTAAATTTTTCTTTTTGACATCTTTATATTTTGGTGTATTTTGTCAATGGAGATACCTAGTTCTCTATCTCTAAGTTGAATATGACGACTAAATTTATCAAGTAAAAGGGTTTAGTTTGTACCAATTAGTTAAACTTTGAGTAGAATATTAAAGGGAACATAAATAACTTTTCTCCTTCAAATTATCTTCTTGTTTCAATAATTGTAATGCTTAAAATGGACCAACTAATCTCCAAAATTTGTTGTTCTCAAGCATTACTATGGAGGTGTGAATCACTTATTTTTTTGTCTAACCTAGAAATGATTACTTACCTTCAATTTATTCCTAGACATGTCCATATTGAGACAATCCTTGCAATTATCATTATCTTCCTTACTGAGATCCTAATTCAAACTATTACAAAAAGTTTATTATTACATGGTCTATTAACAAAATATAAAATGGTGTGCATAATATGTTTATGCATGATATTCTCTATACATATAGACTAATTCTTAAAGTATTATAATAATTATCTACGCTAATTAATAATAATATAAAAAATTATATATTCGGAGTTGTTTTCAACTAGGATTAAGACATTGCATCAACAGTAAAAATAGTTTACAATAATAATAAATAAATAATGTTTATGTTTTTATTAACTATCAATAAGATTATAATAATAAATTATATTAGTTAATATTATTGTAGGATGGAAAAGAATATTGAGGAAATAGAATATTTTGGAGAGACCATCATGAAAAATAAAACAATAAATATAAATAATATTACTTTAAATAGAATAAATATTATTTAAAAATTATTTGAAAAAAAAGGTACAACCTTAATTATAGAGGTATTTGCTTTTTCATTAGAATCCATCAACGACATTTCAAGAAATATTGTGATCTTTCGTTGTTTCAAATTAGCTAGAAAAAATTCAGTGAAAAGGCCATTTTTTTTATTAGTTAGACTACCTGGAAAAAAAACACCCTTTATTGTCAAATTTTCAAAAATATTTATTTTATATGTTTTCATTTTTTTCTAAATTTAGTGATAATGCTAATTGAATATTCAATCCATACCTCCTTTGACACGATAAATTAGAGTAGAAATAAGTGTTATATGTCATTTCCTATATGCCTTTTCATTATCCTCTTTATAAACACCATTATGAATGCACATTACCATTAATGCTTTTCCGTTATGCTGATGGACCATCAATGGAGAAGGATTTTTTTTATGATGTAAGAATCTTCCCATATGTTCCATCGTTATATATAGATAGATAGATAGAGCATGGATCTAGGTTACACATTTTGCCAAGAGATGGAGTGTTAAGGTGAAAAGAAGAGCACATGATAAAGTAGTTTAACCACCCAATCTAGCCATTTGTAAGTGGTCTATCAAGCTTCTCGAGTGCTAAGAAAAATAAATTTATTAATATATTTGAATTGAAAATTTATGCGCTCCATCTAGTGTTTAAGCTCTCGAGGCTCTTGATTGGGCTTTTGAGCTTTTAAAATACACATTTCTAGTTCACCTTATGCAAATTTTTTTGTACCAACTTTTTTTACCCTAGTGAAATTAGAGAAAAAATTGTCCTTTGGTGTTGGATTGGATCATATTTTATTAAGGAAGGAATATTCTATCCAATGGCATATGAGTTTGAAATATTCTAATTGATATGATATTTTTCATCTATTTTTCCCTTAAACATATGCTTCATTTTTTGAAAAATTTAAAGACTTTGGATGAAAAACAATGACAAAAATATTTCAAATTAAAAAATTAAAAAATTACTGCTATCTTAGTTTACTATTCATGTAATAGTTGGAAAAAAACTTATGGGAATACATGTGTGTGCAAAATCCAATTAAAATATTTCTTCGTAAACATAAAAAAAATAATAATTTTTTTTCATAAACAAATAAATTTTTGGTATAGAAAACATTGCCTCTCATCATTGTATATCATGCTTTTATATATATATATATATAATCAAGGAAATCTTGTCCTCAGTACCACCACAATCTTCTTCTCCTCTAGAATTCGGTGCACAAGAATGAGAATTGATTCATCAATGGTATCACCCTTTAGAAATGATGTAATTAATGGAAGAGGTATGGATATAAAGTTTATTGAAGTTACCTTTCGTACAAACCAACCATAAAACCATGAATGTCTATGCAGGATGTCTATGGAGGATGTCCATGATCAAAACATATGTGTGAAACCATTGCCATAAAACCTTAATTTTAAGATGTCCAAGGAAATTATTTTAAATAAAAACCTTTTTTCAGAAATTAAGGAAAATCACTCACAAAAATTATAGACTCCAAACATAAAGGTCAATTGAGCGTGTGGTCATTGTATAGGGATGGGAACTCTTGTTTCCGTGAAATTTCTTTTTCTTTTATGGGGAGATAATGGTACAACATATAAAAAATTTAACTTCGTATTTGGGATAATCATCTTTAATCACTATTTTGATAAAAAATCAACCCCAAAAGGATTGAACCCTCGAATTTCAACTATCCGAAAAAAATCTCCCCTAAACTTTTATATGCATTAATGAATACTATAAATGAATTCCAAAGAGTAATTTACAAGAGAAAGGTGTTGTAGAAAACTATAGACTTCAAAATAAATAAATAAATATTGTTGGGTTATTCAATGAAAAAGACAACCCGACAAACATCGCTGCCACAAATTAAAAATTAAAATGTACTTTTAATTAAAGTGTATTTTTCCCCAACCATTAGCTACAAAAATTGTATTAACAAAAGTGTAACTTTTAAATCATAAGACCAAATTTTGGGGATTTTTCAAACAAAAATTATTACAATTCCCACAAACTAAAAAAAAAATCAAGAGGGAAAGGAGAGCATGCTCGAGGTATTGGAATGTAATGCAAATACACAAGCCTACTCTATTAGATATGACAATCATTAATCGTATAAAAACTTAGAAAATGGAAAGGAGACTATTCAATACTTAAATGTGAGTTTTTCTTTGCAAATTAATCTCAATACCATGATATATATTTTCCATAGTTAATTTTAATTATTAGGCTGATCGTAGATATTTAACCCCATGGAATATGTTGGAATAATCATGGTAATATTGACATGTCAATGATATTATTTGGGAACTCATGGAATATGTTGGAACATTTATGGTAATATTGACATATCAATGATAATATTTTTGTCCAAGTTGGGTATATTATATTAATTAAATTATCTCAACTTAATTAATTTAGGAAAATGGCATATCAACACATGATATTGGGAATGTGGTATTTCTAAGTCATGGTAATGTAAGAAGAACTATTTCCAAATTAAGAATTTCTATAATAATAGTGCGGGTGAATCTACATCGATAAACATATTTTTGTATAAATGTTATTATTACTCCAATAATAATAAAATAATATACTAATAATAATTCGTTAATTCTTTATGAAGCTTAATTAGTTAATCCAATATGTATTAATCAAGGCATTAGTGTTGATCTTATCATAGGTGATGGCTTATAGAAATTTTCAAATCCATAATTATCGGTCACAATATTTAGAATAAACTAATAAATCATCAAATATTCTATAACAATGTATTTTAAATTATATTTTTAATAAATTGAGAAGAATAGAGATCATAACTACATTTAAATAGATCCAATCTCTTCTCATCACTATAATAAAAATAATTGATTATTGATAGATCTCTAAGAATTAAACACCTATTGGTAGATAATTAATTAAAAATGCTAGAAAATTCTTATTATAAGGTATACACATGTATCAACACAATAAAATTAAGGAATCATAAATATTTTTCATAAATTTAGTTATATGTATTTTAGATTTGTAAATTATGTATTCCCATATTTCTTTTAATCACAACTATATTTCACTAAAATCCACCTTTCAATGAATGTGAGATATCAAAAACACCTTCCACTTGATTTGGAATAGAATGTTATTACAATATAAAAATATATTTTTTGACGGTTAATTATAAATTAATAAATATATTTTAGGAAAAACATTAAAATATATGGAAATGTAATAAAATCGATATACACTCAAAGGGAAAGGTAATACCTTTCATTAAGAAGGAGATAATTGTTCAACAATACATATTATTTTGGAAAGGTAACACCTACATCACCTCCTATTGCAACTCTCCTACTAAAAATGTTTTTATTAAACTAAACAACAATTTAAAGATTAATAAGTTAATATACAAATTACGCTCATTTCAAAAGTAATTATTGTATATGATATTATATATGTGTAAAAATTTTATACATAAACAACCACACACAAGCAAAATCCAAACAAACAAATACATAGCATAAAATAAAAGAACATAAATTCAAAATTCTATCATCATAAAACATCAATTTGTAAATTAATTTTTAAATTTTATGTTTATTTTATTCGTATTTATCATGGTCATGAGGCCCATTTGGTAAATTTTTAGTTTGACATTGAATGATTGTGGCTATAAAGAAATTCATGGTCACAGTCACCTACGATGTTGTGATTATTTGTATTGTTTATAAGTATATATTGATTAAAAGAAATTGTGAACACTTGTGATTTTTAATAAACAAAAACTAGCGATGATGATTACAAAGAAAATCCATAACCATTGTTACTTGTGGTATTGTCATGGCCATTTGTATCTATACAGTTTATTGACTAAAAACATTTGTGAAATTTTGATTTTATACGAAATAGATTTAACAAGTTATAAACTCCATCAAATTTTGTTCGAGAAAAAAAAATAATTAACTAGTACACTATTTATGAAGTTACAATGATTGAATTAAATAAAAAATTGATTAAAATTAATATACAAAAACTAGCGATGATGATTACAAAGAAAATCCATAACCATTGTTACTTGTGGTATTGTCATGGCCATTTGTATCTATACAGTTTATTGACTAAAAACATTTGTGAAATTTTGATTTTATACGAAATAGATTTAACAAGTTATAAACTCCATCAATTTTGTTCCAGAAAAAAAAATAATTTACTAGTACACTATTTATGAAGTTACAATGATTGAATTAAATAAAAAATTGATTAAAATGTAAGATAAGAATATATTAATTAAAAAATCAAATTAAATATTGATAGGGGAACTGTGTCATGAGGAAAATCTTGGTGTGATTTCTAAGGTTTCTCAGTCTTTTTGCTTTTCTTATGTCATTGCGTTTCTTCACACATCAGATCAATCATTTTCATCATCATTAGGGCATGATCTCACTACTCGCGGACTTGATAATAGAGCTTTTGAATGGCCTGAATACTAGTTTAGGTATCCTGTGCGGAGATGGAGACTGATGACACAGGCCGTTGGTAATATCATTTACCAGATTGTGGACGTAGTGTATCTGATCATCACTTATGTACACGATGACATAGAAGGAAGAAAAGGGAGTCACATTCATGCATTGGGAATGGATATGTGTAGGGTTAAGGAAACTCTAGAGTAGAAACCTTACCACTTTCTACTCTTAGTCACAAGAGAAATATTGGGCAGATCTAAAGGAGAAAATATGGCTATAGAAGTGAATCTTCCACCTCAAATGATTAATTTCATAGATCCGTTGTTAAAGACCCCTGATCTAGAAATTCTCAATCCACTGAGCACATTAGGTTGTTGAAATGGAGTAGCATTAGATCTGGAGAGTGTTCTACGTTTTTTGCTTGATCTGCATTTACCTCCATCATAGTCGGTGTGCTTGGTCATTTTCCCATCACTTATGAATTCAATACTGCCATGACAACCCCTCTCACTCTTTGGAGCTCTGCACTTATCCTTTGATTTCGATGGAATATCTGAATGACCCTCAAGTATGGGCACTGAATCTGGGAACTACAATAGCCTTCCAAATTTTTATCAAATCCCCAAATGGAAAAACAATATTATTTTGAGTTTCGGCCACAAATCACATCGAAAAATTAAAGCACAATATCATGCACACTCTAGGTATCCTAGTGCTCCTACAAAGTCTCATCTTTGGAGGAAAATCTATGCAAGAAGATCTGATGTAACAAGATTATAACATCCTCCCATCATCCACCATCATATTAAACTTGAGGCTTTAGGGACGATACCCTCAAACAAGAAATTCAAAGGGCATAGGGGAGCGTCTGAATCTAGTATTCCCAAAGGAACATAATCGAATTGGGGGAAGGTAAATGAAGGATTTTTTTTCAAATCTATCCTCAAAGGTGAATTTTTTTCCTTAACAACACTAGATGAGACACACGATATACCCAACCCCTACATAGTTCAAAAAATAAATCAAATCTCAGTAATGATTGTAGATCTACCAAAAACAAATGATCTATGCACAACATATGAATCTCGAGAAGTTCTATGTAGATTCAATAATTTTTGGCCAAAACTAGTGGATGTTTTCCATTGGATATTCACAATTTGGACAATAAATTGTGAGATTCACCTTTTCTCCATGGGATTTTTCATAGTATGATTTTCATCATGAGAGGATTGTGAATATATATTGATTAGGGTTTAGGGTTTATGGTTTAATGTTTGGCATCTGGGTTTAGGTTTAGGGTTTAGTGTTTAGGGTCTACAACATTTTAGAAAATGCTTTTCATAAACACTTAAATATAAGTTACAAAACAACTTTTAAAATGTTAGAAAATGGTTAGTGTCTAGCATTTACAGTTTAGGGTTTAAGGTTTAGGGTTTGGGGTTTGGGGTTTATGATTTTGTGTTTATGTTTTAGGGTTTATGGTTTATGTTTTTGTGTTTAGGGTTTAGGTTTTTGTCTTTATGGTGTAGGTTTATAAAACTTTAGTAAATTCCTTTAATAAACACTTAAATAAAAGTTACAAAACACTTTTAAAAGTGTTATAAAATGCTTAGGGTTTAGGGTTTAATTTATAGGGTTAGGGTTTGGGGTTTAGGGTTTATGGTTTGGGGTTTGGGGTTTAGGGTTTATAAAACTTTATTAATTGCTTCTAATAAATACTAAAAAAGGTTACAAAATACTTTTTAAAATGTTAATAAATGATTAGGGTTTAGGGTTTACGGTTATAACACTTTATTAAATGCTTTCAATAAATACTTAAAAAATTTACAAAGAAGCATTTTAAAATGTTATAAATTTTTTACTATTTAGGGACAGGGTCTATGGTTTAGGGTTTTGGCTTTATAACACTTCGATAATTTCTTTTAATAAGAACATAAAAAAAGTTACAAAACGCTTTCTAAAATTCTATAAAATTCTTAGGCTTTAGGGTTTAGGATTTAAAATTCGATAAAACGCTCATGGTTTAAGGTTTAGGGTTTATAACACTTTAGTAAATGCTTTCAATAAACAGTTAAAAAAAGTAAAAAAAACGCTTGTTAAAATGTTATAAAATACTTATGGTTTAGAGTTTAGACTTTAGGGTTTAGGGTTTTGGGTTTAAAATGTTATAAAATGCTTAGTATTTATGATTTAGGGTTTATAACATTTTAGTAAATTCTTTTAATAAACGCTTCAAAAAAGGTTACAAAAAGCTTGTTAAAATGTCATTGAATGCTTAGGGTTTAGGTTTAGGGTTTAAAATGTTATAAAATTCTTAACGTTTATGGTTTAGGGTTCACAAGACTTTAGTAAATTCTTTTTATAAACACTTACAAAAAGTTAGAAAACACTTTTTAAAATGTTATAAAGTGCTTAGTGTTTAGGTATTATAACACTTCAATAAATTCTTTTAATAAACACTTAAGAAAAGGTTACAAAACACTTTTTAAAATGTTGTAAAATGCTCGGGGTTTAGGCTTTAAAATGTTATAAAATGATTAGGGTTTAGTGTTTAGGGTTTAGGGTTTATAAAAATTTAGTAAATCCTTTTAAATAACACTTGCTAAATAGTTATATAATTCTTGGGGTTTAGGTTTGAGGGTTTAGCCTTTATAACCCTTTATGATGCAGGAGAATGTGACTCAGAGGGAAAAATCCTCTCAATTTATTCCAAAAAAAAAAAAAAAATCTACAGGCAAGGGAGTGGGGTCCTTTAGCCTCCAGTTTCTATGTTTTTTTAGTTAAAAAAAATAGGAACAGGGTAGAGAATAAAACATGCTATCTTTTTCAGTTAAAAATAGCATAAAAGTAGAGAATAAAACATGCTATCTTTTCATAGATAGACAAGTTGTAAAAAGCCTCAAATTACTATGTAAAAAGCCTGCTTTTGTAATAGGTAAGGTAAGACCTATCCATTATTAATAAAAAATAAATTGGCCGCCAAGCTTGGAGAGAGAGGAGCGTGCCAGGAGAATTATGAAAATTTCTTTCGGTGTTCTAGAAAAGATCAATGATCTCTTGTTAATATGGGTACATGTATTCAATAGTGATGGCGCTCTATATTAAAAGGCTTGAATTACCTTCCTATCCTCTGCTTGATATTACTGTGTATTGGAGCATTTTGATTCGTTTTTGCTTCGTTTCTTTTCATTGTGCAAATGTATTGCTACAACCACTTTAATTTCATTGTTATATAGTGAGAAGTGAAATCTATTTTACGCAGAGTAATTAAAATGTTCTCTTAAGGGTGATAGTGGACAGATGTGAGATCTTATTAATATTGGCCCTTACCTTATCGCTTCAACTCAATAGCATTTTTGTTCGATGGGTGCCACCTGAGAGGCGAGCAAACTCCTGATGAGCTTGAGATGGAGGAGGGCAATGAATTGATCCCATGCTTCACCTGACTGGCGGGATGTTTTGAATGACTTTTTGATAGAGTCAATAATTGAACCAAGCAATGGTCATTTACGAGTTTTAGTATATCTATATTTTCATTTATGTTTGGCCACTGTGCTCCTTTAGTAATATCTATAGCTTGTAGGTCACAACAATTATTGGCGTAGAGTTGGTCCAGATTCGTGTAGTTTCCGCTGAATCAGACCAACTGGTCCTCTTTGCCTGAATGCAATACCCCTGGAGGAGCAAATCTCGTGGTTTAAGAAGGTGGCGTGGCCCTTTTTCAGTACTAAAAAAAAAGTAGATTGACAGAGTAGTTGAGTAGCTTCTCGGACTCCGTTAAACTTTGAGTGCTCACCGTCGTCATATTTGTATAAGCATTGCGAGCTTTCTCTCGTTTCGTTGCAGTGGATATTCGAGTTTTGTGAGGATTTCATAGCATTGACTGGTTGATACGCCGACATCAGAGTAGAGTTATTTATGGGGAATGCTTAGAGTAGCAGTTGATGGTAGAAGGTATACGATATTGCTGAACCGCATTTCTTGAGAACAAAGTCTCAAAATAATCGTTGTTTGTGGCTGCGGAAAACTGTGATAGATCCTTGGAGTCATGGGGAAGCATCCTAGGAAATGGCTGAAAACTATCTTATAAGATTGTTTAAAAGGTGTTAATATAATTTAAATGAAGCATAGTTAATAGCCATAAATGGAAATTGAGAGGTACTTCAAGTTTGATCTTATGAGCTTCCGAAATTAGAAGAGTTGAGACTATCTGATTTGAGCTTATTAGGATAATAGTTGAGATGCATTCTCATATGCACAGATTTTAAAGATCCTGGTTATTGCAGGCCCTACCTACATCATTAGTGGTATCAGAGCAGGAATAGCTCTATTTCAAGATTCAAGTTTTTAAGTTAAGTTAATTGCATCTGATGGATGAATGTTAGATTTTCGAACTAATGAATATTGCAGGACAGAGATGCAGTGCGGTTGAGGAAGTGAAACAAGATCAACAGGATCCTGAAAGGTGAGCTGACAGGTATTATTTATCTCTGGTTTAAAGGTTATGCTTGGATAATTTGATTTATAGGCATAGTGAGGAAATCTCAGTGGGAAGAAGTAGATCACAACTAGAGTGCAGTGATGAAGGAATCCAACAAGAGATTCTAAGTGAATGTGGTAGAACCTAAAGATTCAATAGAGGTTGAATAAAGTTGTAGATGAGAGAAGCCTAAAGGAGCAGTGGAGAATGCTCGAAAGGTTCCAGTAGAGGACCAATGATTACCAAAAGAGAAGATCCGGAGGGAAGGATTGGTGAGGTAAGTGGCAGCAGGAGAGTTTGCTATTGTAGAGGCTTGATGCAACTCATGGGTGAGATACTCATAGAGAAGAAGATGACTACTAAACATCATAAAGGAGGAAGCAGAGGTTCAGAAAGAGGCCACACTAGAAAAGAGAAGAAATATGCCAAGGCAAATGGCATAAGATAGCAGTTGACTCACGAAGAGTATGAGAAAGAGAAAGTTGAGATAGCAATTCATCTTGAGCTATTGAGGGAGTTGTTATGGGAAAATGTGAAAGACCAGAGACATGGTTTTCTCATGAGGAAGAGAGTGAAATGGCAGAGGCTATAGCAGAAAAGAGGTTGACAGATAAACATGCAGTTAACAGAGGAGCTGAGGAAGCTCGAGCAGATGATGGATGTACAGTTGAGACGGGAAGAACTCAGAGAAGCTAATTTGGAAGAGGAGGTTTCCATTGGTGAAACAAAGGAGAAGATCATTGATGACTTCTTGAGTTATTGGGTAAATCCACATCAGCTGGATAATGTAAAACCATGTATTTTTTTAGCTGACAATTGTGATGTGATTACAGTTTTTACTGAGGAGGATGTGCAATCTTGTGAAACTGTTACAGCACAAGAGGAAGTTCTTATGGATGTAGAAGAAGTGGATCAGCCTGTAGCACGGATAAGTGAAGCAACAGTTGAGACTGTTGAACTTTGTGATTTTCAAACTGAAACTTTGGGTGTGAATGCAGGGACTATAAGTGATAATGATAAGCTTCAACAATGCCACAGAGAAATTGCATTGTTGGAATACTTGTTGGAGAATCTAGAGTATGACAGGGAGATTGCAGAAGAAAGAGTTTAGTGCAGTGAGCAAGAGGAAAAAGACATCATGGAAACAGATGGTATGAGAGGAAGACTAGTTGATAGTCTTGAGAATTCTTTAGAGAATTCTTTTGGGTAGAGAGAATTAGTATACTGATGTGCTGATTGAGATGGATAATTTAGAACAACATACTGAAATGTTGGCAGAGGGAAGTAAGGAAATGATGCCTTATGAATTTTGTTTTAACAAGTGTTTTGCGAATGCAGGTATTATCGCAGGTGTTGAAGAACATTTGACTCAGTTGAGCAATCAAATGAAAGAGAAAGACGAGAATTCTGTGAAAATTTCTAATCTATGGGATGAGGACGTTATGTTGCTGGAAAGGATGTTGAATGATCAAAATTTAGTGCAGAAAGAATCTCAATTTTAGAATTGGAACTTGCAGATGCATAGAGATGAAAATAGCAAAATGGAGTACACAAAGTTCCAGTCCAGTAAGTTGCTGATAGGATAAGGCAAGGAAGAAATTTTCCGTGGTAAAAGACAAGAGGGTATGGATTACTGGGTGGCAGTAAGAAATGAGAAGGTAATAACGGAAACAAGTATAGAAGCAAGAACTCAGCAGCTTGAAGATTTATTGGAAAAGGAAATTGAATTAATCATAAGAATCATGTTCAAAGTGTCTTAGAGGAAGACATCAGCAAGGAGGAGAAGCAGCAGAAGCAACAGCAAAATGAAAACAGGGACAGATTGTGAAAGTGCAGCTAGTGGAGCAAGACAGCATAAGATATGGAGACCGGGGGAAAATAAGCATTCAACAACAGATATTGATGATGAGTTACAAAACAAAATGTGGGATCCACGCAGACAAACATTAAAAAAGCATGATCAGGAGATCATGATCATTTTCTACCTTGGGAGTATGATGCAGGAGCATGTCACTCAGAGGGAAAAAGCCTCTCAATTTATTCCAAAAATAAAATAAAAATATACAGGCAAGGGAGTGGGGTCCTTTAGCCTGCAGTTTCTATGTTTTTGTAGTTAAAAAAAATAGCAACAGGGC
>APFE030049109.1:20943-42357 GCA_000404065.3 Pinus taeda | reverse complement strand
AACAAGGCTACACTCTCTAGGATTTACTATATATCCTACCATTCATCGGTCAACGATTCCTAGGCCTAACGAGGGCATACAAAATTAGGCTTTACCACAATCCCACCTTCATTGGTCCAAAGGTTTCTAGGCCTTATGTTTCTCCCTGAGGCAACCCCACTTAGTTTGAAACCATCCAAAAATCCATCTCAACCAAGTTAAATAATCCCATCACACCATGGTTATCAGGAAATGACAAGGCAAGGCTGAAAATCATTGTCACACATGGAAAAACCCATGTCAGTGACAACAAGAGAACCAAAAGCACACATGCATGTACCATGCATGCCAAAACAAGCAAGGAAATAATACATTCAACTCTATACCTACAAGTAATCCTGTTGTAGCTACTTGATCCCTCTATTCCTTACTTGGTATTTTCTTCCCTTTTCTTTCTTGTCCTTCCTTTGCCTTTCTTCCTCCAATGCTAGAGTGTTCCAAGAATTCTCTAAGTGTGTGAGAGAGAGAACCACCTAAAAACTGCCAAAAGTCCATGAATTGATCCTCAGAAGCCTTTTTATCAATGAGGCCTCTATTTTCTTAGAGTTTCCATTATTTTCATTCATTTTCCTCCTCACATGCAACCTGTGACCTTTCACCTTCCTTTTCTCCTAATTTCCATTATTTTCATAAATAAAATGCCAATTAATGCCTCTTTGCCTTCTCAATCCCTATGTCATTGAATTTTCCAATTTACCATAGCCATAATAAACCAAATTAACACCCACACTAGGATGTTTTTCCCAACATTTATCTTGGAATTCGTGTCCCATGACCTTGATTATTATTTTTCCTTTATTAACTTTATTACATGGAATTTTGACCAAGTTTGCTACAAAATCCTCCCCCTTAGGGGAACATCATCCTCAACATTCAATGACACCTATAACCAATAAGACCGTTGAAAAGAAAAACATACTACTCATTACAATATTTACAATGACTTGTGTTGAAAACATGATAATCATACTGTGTATTAGAGCTTTATAACACAACTCATGACGATATTTATAATAATAACCACATATACACATATACACATTTTCTTCAACCAACAAATAAAACGATATGATGCCTGCATCTACAACGAGGGAATCCAATGGATCACACATCCACCCTCAAAAGTAGTAATATGATTCACCTCCTTCCTAGGAAGTCCAAAATCCACTATTAAATTCAAAGTTGCATCCAATATCCAGCACCACAATCTTGCACCACTTGTCCTCTAAGTGCATAGTTACCAACTCATTTTTCTAGGGTACACTCCCAATGTGCATCTGATTCCATCTAGCAATGCTAATAACAAAAAAGAAATCCATCCCTAACCTTCCCTTCCCTGCTACATAGTTCCTCGCGAAATCCGATCACCCCCTTCCATTTAGTCACACACCTTCCAAGGTTTGGGGGCATCCCCTTCTCTACTACACTGTCTCTCGAGAGACCCCTCCCTTGGCAAGGTTTCCTCACATCAGAAGGTCCAAAAGACAAGGAATATCCCTACCTCAAAACCATCATATCAATCATAGCATCTCATGGCAATCAATGGATGCTATTGGGTACCAGTGTCCCACAATGGCCCTGCTCCTAAAGTGCTTTACCAACATACTGCTACCTATTCCAATTCCTTTTGTTGCTGCTACTAATGATTTCAGTCCGTCGCAACCACCCAAACTGGGAATTTCCATGATTTCTGGTACCAAGCACATGATTCCCATTAGATTCGAAACAAATTGAAATAAATCCAAATCATACCTCATTGGTGGCCCGTCAATAAGGTACACTTGCACTTATATTCACTTCCTATCACAACAAGCCAAACCATCTCTTGACCGAATCATCATGTATAAACATATCACATCAAGTTAGCTCAAAACACAACCATCATAGATCAAAATCATGAATCACATACAATCATCATAAACCACAATCATAGATCACATGTAACCATCATAAATCAAAATCATAGATCACATGCATAATAAAACTGAAATAAAATATTCATACTTATCCTTTAAATGATTCTTTGTTTCTACCTTTGTTCTTTATCCTTTCCGTACACTCACCAGATTGGTTTCCACACTCAGCAAGCACACAATGCCTTCTCTTCAACCATGTACAACTACAAAAAGTGTACACCACACACATACACCCACACATGACGTATAACACCACATAATACACACACCTACACCTGACATACAACATAACACATACACCTACACCTGATGTACAACACAATACATACACCTACACCCAGTGTATAACATAACACATACACCTACACCAAGTGTACAACACAAACATACACCCACACCTAGTGTACATCACAACAAAATACATACACCTACACCTAGTGCATGACACAATACATATACATACATAGAGTAAAACACAATGAATACACATGTCATGATACCGCGACTACCAAATGCACATACGTAGTACCACATGTACATAACATAGCGTGTATGACATGCACACAATACCACATGTACAACATGTACACAATACCACGTGTACACAACACCACCTCCATAACATGTACACAACATCTCAAGTACATGACACCACATGCACAACATGTACACAACACCACATGTGCATAGCACCACCTGCACAACGTGTACACAACATCACAAGTACATAGCACCACCTTCACAATGTGTACACAACACCACTTATACAGTGTGTACACGACATTGCATGCACACAAGACCACATGTACAACATGTACACAACATCGCATACACACAACACCGCATTCACACAACACCTCATGTACAACATGTACATAGCACTACATGTACACAACATTTAATGTAAAACGTGTACTCAGCACCATATGTACAATGTGTACACTGCACCACATGTACACAACACCTCATATAAAACATACATACAACTACATATGTACACAATATCGCATATGCAACATGCAAAAAATGTAATATATACACAATACCAAATATGCAAGATGCACACAGCACTATACATGCAACATGCACACGACGCCACATGTAGAACATGCACATAGTACCACCTATATGCAACACCATAGGTACAACATGCACAACACATACACTACAATAGTACTGCACACCCAAAGACCACACTGTCTCTACCAATCAACCTTTCTTCTAGTGCCTTTCCACTATCCATGCTTATCCAAACATGTCACATGTCACACTGCTTTCATTCCGTTGTTGTATCTTTCAACATTACCTTCCATAGCATAAACAAAGGCATAGTACAATCACATAATATTAAATCATATCTACAAGATATTGACCTAATAGATCTAGTAAGGCTACAATACCACTTGATTCCCAATTAAACCAAGAACCTTTTCATGCCATTCACCCACATAAGAAATCATACCTCCACAATAATGATCCTTGATAACCCTATCATATATTTACATACATACATACATACATACACACACATATATAAACATTAACATAAAACAATCATGATCCCGTCAGACAATGACATATATACATGCATATATACATATATAGACGTTATCATAATCATGATCACAACATAATTACTAGATATCACAATGTCAAGGTTAAAAGAACTCCTTTTATCCATGCACAATATGCACATAATTGAGAACAATGGTTCTCAACATAGTCAAGGCATCTGATGCCTCAAATCCATTTACTTCATCTTTCTTATTACTTTTGTCATGACTATCCTGCCAACATTTATTTACCCCAATGGACCTAACCAATCCAACTGATTGTCCTATTCTTACCTTCAGTTGCCCTTATACAGGCATCAAGCTTCATCCAAGTCTTCAACTACCTGTCGAGTTTCACTCACCTCTTTCCAGCTCCATTAACTTTTCTCTTTCCCAACCAAATCCCAAGACCCTTAAAACATAAAAGGAAAGAACAAGAAACAAGCAAGCAGAAACCATGAGAAATAATAAAAATACGACACCACAAACAAAGTGGCATGGCCATGCACTAGACATATAAAATATGCAAATCAAGTGCAAAAAAAATCACGAAACGCCAAAAGCGCAAAACTTGCAAAAAACACGATGACTCAATCCCCATGAATTCCCAATGCTTCCAAGGGAAATCTCAACCTGATCCTTCTTCAAGATTTCATGGAAATCTCTTTTTCCATGCAATCCCTACACCATATTTCCATAAACACATAACTGTCAGTGTATAAATAAATACAATAATACACCAGTTACCTTACCTTGTTGTACCAAGAATGATGCCTTGTAACTGAGCATATACATATATCATCTCTCAAGGGTTTCCAATTCCTTGATGAATGCAGACAAAATTGAAAACCAATTGTTATACATGTCAAATACATGTTCATGAATATAGCACATATCCATGTAATGTCAGACAAAATCAAGGTTAAGAAGACTTCTTGTATTCATTTAAAGCACTCATTTGTTAGGCATTGTGGTTTCCAAACATTGTCAAAGGAATTCTCACCCAATTCATTTATTTTACCTTTTACCTTACTGTAATTGAGTCTTATTATATACTATCACATCACCCAACTATTATTTATATAAACAAATCAACTATTAACTTGTCCTGCTAATACCAAGCACATTACTCTGGAACTGTTCACACATGTCAGCCACATATTCCAAAGATCAAGACATCATATCTATTAATTTGAAATCAACATTTACAATGACTAATAGCCATGCCATAATCAACTAACAATTATAAGATATAATGCTACAACTATCAGCTACTTACACTCAAGTACATATTAGTTGTCTCAACACATAATGTGTTAGTATAACCATCTTAAAACAAGATCATTCCTTCAAGAAATATTATAGACACATACTCATATCATGCAATTAATTAAACGTTCAAACAATATATAGATGACATAATAGAGACCAAACACTCAACCACCCAATAGATGACATAACCAAGCATTCAAACACCAAGTAGATGACATAAGAAAACTCATACCTTAATGTATCTAAGTGGAGGCTATCTTGTCTGCACAATCAATCTAGATTAGCACGATATAACTTCACAACACATCAAATCAACATAATAAGGTCATGATATGAATATAGTAACTAGATAACATTTTCAGATCATAAAGTCATAAACAATTGTCATTCATGCACAATAATCACATATACACAACTAGTCTATATTAGTACAACATAATATTACAAATATGTCGGGTCATACCTAAATATTGTAACCATAACCATCTGCATAGACCAATCCAAGTTCGCATAATACATATAACATCAACATCTTCATTTCAATGAACATAATCATCATGCATACTCCCATAATGCATATAATAATAAGTAATACCATTCATGACATTTTGACACGTGCATATAACCACACTTATCAAATATTATCTATCATGCATGTAACCACAACAACAATAGAATGAAAAGAATGCACACGACCATAATGTATATAACCCTAATGTATATAACAACCATTAATCAACATATTTGCATGCCTAACATAATATCTTGTATGATGAGTTGCTCTTACCCCGAGGTCTAATGTTGTAACCTCACTTGATAATTTGCTTCTCCTCCTTTATTTCAGCCAACATATCAACCTCATAACATACCAACAACATCATGATGACCCAAACTACATACAATGACCTCACAATGCATGTCTGATCTATTATACATGCATAACTATAACTATGACAGTGAATGCATAACAACATATAGACACTGACATGCATAAAAAATTCATATACAATTGACATGCATTCATGAAAAATTGCATCCGAAAAACAACACCATCAAATTCTACATGAAAACGCAACTGCAACAATGACCATCACCAAGCATACACTTCAAACACATATAAAGCCTACATGCATGCATGACAAACACATTCCACTAATCTAGTCCAAGTGTTGAACCATGCTCTGATACCACTCTGTAATGCCCTCCTCCCACACTTACCCAAGTTCACCGGTCCACCGGGGTAAATGTGTGACAAATAGTTACTAAGATATGATTCAACCTCCTAGATAACCTTAAGGAAGTGGAATCGAAAAAATAAAACCTTACTAACACTCCACAGGTGCTACAGGACCCCCAAGGGCTAAACCACCCTTCTAGGTAGTCAAACCTTGAGTTAACTTTCCTTTTCAACGATATGGACTCCCAGTCACATGTAGAATCTTGAATCCATGTGACTGTAGGATTCCAGTTGCATACATAACCACTGTAAGGGTGCGACTGCAGTCTTTTTCAACTAATTATGTGCCTGAGACCGCGAAATCGATGCCACCTTTTTAGGGCTATACTCCTGGTCATTGCCCAAAAATTGATGAAAATTTCCAAAACAATAAATGACACAAAGACAAAGCTTCTAACGCAAGATTTGATTAAGGACTTGGCCTAACAAATCCTAGCCATGTAAGAAAATTCATCAAACATGTCATGAACATGTAATGTACAGGTCATAAATCCACATCTAAACATAGGGGTCTCATACTTATTTCAGAATCATCAAGAAGTTCTAATGCCCTCTCATAATAGTTGCAATATCATCTATTAGGTCATACATTCATTATTTATTCATTTACTAATCGAAACATGATGAGAGCCATAACCAAAGTATGTCATGAACCATGCTTATAACCAACATATAACCAATAGAATAATAAGAGTAGAATGACCATGAAAACCACATATTAACAAATACATATTGTTGGGTCCCTATAATACTAGTGATTACCCCATTGCTATTGTAGTTATACCCCTTATTAATATTGTTGTGCCCCTATTGTCCCCATATTGTTATTACTGTGCCCCATGGAATCCCTCTATTATTATTTTTGTGGCTTTATATTATTATTGTTAGTTCGGTGTTACACAAAAATATCGTCACCTTGATTATTTGCAGTCGGTGTGGGTCTATCACCACCTATACCAGCTTCCTAAGCAAGTCTCAAACCTCAACTCTTCAGAACAAGCTTTAGAAATGAGAGAAAGACATCAAAAAAGCAATGTAACTCTGGTTCCGCACTTTCTCTCACTTTTGCCTACGGGCCCGCACCTTTTGTTCAGGATATCTGCGTATTTATATGCTCTGTATGTAAAGGGGAGGGTGCATACCCCTGTGAAAGTCAAAAGGCACAATTTTTATCTTAAAAAAATCATCTTGGGTTAATTCTAGATTTTTCTAGAAGCATTTGTTACGTGGATTGTTCGCTCCAAGTGGTTCATGCATCCCATCATAGGAGGAACTAATCCCTTGTTGGGAGAAACTATTCCTTTGAAGAAGGATTCTATCCCTTTGAAAGAGGGCCTGGTAACTGATCTCCATTGCACTATAAATTGAGGCATTGGGTCAGTGGCCAGGGAGGTTAGAAGCTGAACTTTTGAGGGTAAATGCTAGTGAAATCAAGACTTCCTATTTCAGCTTAAGAGGAAAGATCATATACCTTTTTGGCTTCATTGGGGAGTGATTGAAGCTTGTCAAAATAGAGGAGACTTCTTGTTGGACCCTGGGAGGAGCTTGTACAGCATCAAGGCAATGGTTATAATGTTCTTCTCCTTTTGAATTAATACAATCAAGCTCATTTTTCTCAACAAGTATCTCATGTTATTTGTTTCATGGACTCCTTGACTTTCATGTTAAATATGTTTTATAATACTGGTTATTCAGGTGCTATTTAATTGTTTTAATTGTTGTGTTTGCAAGTTGGCGACAAAGGAATTACTTGGATCAAAGGACGAAGGCATCTCCAAACTTGCATTGGACATGAGGTAGCCTTAAACACATTTGTTTGCCATTATTTATAAAGTGCATTTAGAGAAAGATAGTGTCTGGTTGGTTTGTTTGTCATTAGGTCTTCATTATATTCTAGGAAGGTCTATCTTGTCCGCAAGATCGACTCATTCCACGTGACAAGGTCTTTGAAAGTGTATTTTCACCCAAAACTTTAGTAGCAAATTGTGATCAGATCGGTGGACCATTTCATGAGCCGTTTTCTCCATGTGGAAGATCATCCTTTGCTCTTCACATTGATAGTTTTTTGTTTTGAAAATTTCTTGTGATTTCCTTGTTTTTTATCGTTTTAAACAACCTAGGGTGCACTCACGGGCTTGCGCAATTTCCCTTACTCAAAATATTCTATGTTCGTTTCCTAACTATTTTTCCACCATTGATTTTAGGTATTTTTGTTTTTAAAATGGAATGGAGAGAGAGATACTACAAAGCTTAAGATGTTGAAGCTTTGAATGATATAGCTACATTGCAAGCTCTAAGAAACTATGGCCTACCCAAATATTTTATGATTATAGGGATGGAAGCTCATGAAGTGGATCTATTGACATGGTTAGTAAGAGCTTGGAATTTCCAAGAGCAATGTTTTTTTATTAGAGATTAGAGACTAACTATAGATTCCAATGGTATCTATTTCTTGATTAGGCTCTCATATCGTGGGACTAAAATTTCATTATTTGGGAGTAGACCAGGGGGTGAAACAACAAGATCTTCCTTAGGTCAACATTGTGTTCCTAGGGCCAAACTCAATGGTGGAAGAATTGAGATAAAGAACATCCAGAGGCTTCCACTTAGGACCATTTCATTTATTGTTGCTCGTCTATGTGGAAGTGATGCACTTCACCTTGTTACCAAAGCCCAATGAAGATTTCCCTAGAGTGAATGAAACTCACTGTATTTAATTGGTGTGAAGGATTTCTTGCCAATATCAAAGGGAAAATTACCAAAACAAAGAACGGAAAACTAAAGAACTTTGGGTATGGAGCTATAGTTATATAATTTTATTTAGAAATAATTCCTCTCCTTCGTCCACATGTATCCGTGGATATGGGAGGGCCACGAGAACCTTGCATGCTACAGTGGGTTACATTGATGGCCCGCCAAAGAGGTGGTGATGGTCTAGTGGTGAGATATACTCCTGCATTTTTCAAATGGCTAAACTTCCATATCATCATGATTAAGGATTACCCATATGCAAGTATGGATTATATGGGCAATCCATACATCACACTTCCTGTAGGTGTTGGCATAAGGTGCTTGGACCTAGGTTCAATGTGTACTACATACTAACAAAACCCTCAATCACTGGCCCTTTTGGAAATGACCTACAAGCAAATCACTTTCTCACTTGAGGTGGTCATGGGAGGTTGCAAAACCAAGTTTCTGTAGCTAAAGGGATATTGATGAAGCCACCCTCAGTTAAGTATGCCTAAAAAACTAAAATTATAGGTATAATTACATAAATAAATATTGTTTTTGGAGATGTACCAATGGATTTTGAACTTGTAGGTTGATATGCTTCTATTCCTTTGATCATGGAGTCATGAACACGAAATCTTGTGATGCCAATACAAATTTCACTTAAAGGTGACCAAGAAGGCACTATGATTCATGGTTGCAAATTCGAACCATAGTTGGTGAAGGGTTCCTCTTCCATGAACACTTATGGTAAGTTAAATATACATTTGAAACCTTCTCTTTCTACTTGTGATGGCCACTAGTGTTTAGTTTGCAATGTAATCTTACAAGTCAATCCCTTTCTCCTTCTAGGTAGGATAAGTTGATCGTTACATTTAGCATGTATTGCAGGAGGAATCTTCCTTAGCTAGGCCCCAAAGGGTTCAATACCTATTCACTCAAAAACAATGAATATGCCTAAACAATCACCTTTGGGATCCACCTCGCAATCATCTACCAAAGATACTTACCAATTACATTCCATAAATATTACTCATGGGTCAAATATTATGGGTTGTTTGGGTGCTGATAAACAAAATTATTTTATTCAATTGAAAGATAGGAAAGAATATCCCCTAAAGCATTCCTAAGAAAATGCCACCAAGGAAATGAACCATGGTAGGAAAAGACTCATTTTGGGGTCCTTAGAGAAAGTAAATACCCATTTATTACTCCTCTATTAAAATCCTGTTTGAAATTATGTGGGACATGGAAGGGAGGGCTAAAAATTGTCCCTCAATAGGCTTGTGGAGGTGGAACACCCAAATATCATTGTGGTTCAAGAAACAATGAGACTTTGTAATACCCTTACTATGGAGTTGAAAGAAAAAATTGTGGGTTGGGACTTCATGGGGATGGAATTCGTGGGGTTCTTGAGAAGGTTAATTATGATATTCTCATTAAATGTATATATTAACAACTATTTTGTGTACTCAAGTCATTTCATTGATATGTATAGCAAAACGTTGGACACTACTTTGTCTTTGCTAAACCTTTATGGCCCATATGAGGGAAGGCAGCAAATTATTTTCAAATAATTATCTTCATCCAAACAACCTCATTATTAGAGGGGATCTAAATTTTAACCTCAATAGAGATGATATCTAGGGTTCTTAAACACATGAGAATATCTTGGCAAATATCTTCGTGGGAAAATTCAAATTTCCCAGATGGGTGGATGTTGAACCCATTCAATTATCTCCTACATGGAATAATAATAGAAGCACATTGGAAGGGGTCTACAACTAAATTTATAGGTTTCTATATCATCATTAGATTCTTCAAAGAACTAACCTTGATTGGTCATGGATTGGGAAGTTATGATTCTTAAGCCATTTTCCTAAATTTTCAGACATGGGTTAAGGGGAGAATAGTCATAGTGATCCTTTCAAGCATAATTGATCTTGTTCAGAAGAGGAAGAGTTTCAAACAATAATATGAAACAATTGGTGACATTTTCAATCGACTTTTGATATACATGCAATTATTGCTATCACTTGTTTTTATTTTACTTCATCACTTCAATATTGATATATTTTCCAATGCATGTCATAGCGATAATATGCATACACATACAACAATAGAATTTTGGCCACAATACATTAATATTGGACTTACATATTTTTTTATTTGTGTGTGTAATTTGGGTATTTGTTATTAATAATAGAACAAATAAGTATGCAATATATATGTTTGGCTTTGTTGACTAGTCTACCACATGGGAAACCATATTATTAGCATAGCACAACCTTTTCAAGAAAATCAAATGTTTGGAACCACATAACAAATCCTACTACGTACCAAAAAATATAGGCATTGTTCCAATCCTTATTTCCTAAGTCCTTTGATCCTTCTATATCAAATCGAATAACCAAGGTATATGCATGACTAAAAATAGACAAAAGGAAACATAAACCAAAATTGTATGCAATGGGGAAGTTCACCTAGATGGTGTTTGATGGCACAACATCCTCCTCGAGATCAAAGAACTTGATATTAGCCAGTTTCTTTGCTAGCACTATGACCTCATGATCCAATTTACCAATTCCTTTGTAATTTATCCATTTTGAACATGATCTAATGTTGCTCCTCAAACCTTTCAATCAAAACCTTTCCCAGAATAAAATTTATATACTAATACACATCCATTAGTTGACATCCCTAGTGTTCATGGTTCTTATATAGCCAGTGTTTAGGACCCAACAACCAACTTGATTTAGAACATCCACATAAAAAACAAGATTTCGTTCGACCCTAGTAGCCTCCTATTCCTCTATAATTTCTCTATGGGTACAAGGCAATATTTCTTAATGATACATAGCAATTGAGTTCTTTGTTTCCTATTGATTTCAAGAGGTGGAAGTAATTTTGCGGCTATGCCTACCCCAATGCCTTCTAGTACCGTGTTCTCTTAGCATAATTGATTGAGATTCCCTCCACCTAGATCTTGTTATGTGCATACTAGCAACGAGGGCCTAACAATGCCCCTTTAGGCTAGAACATGGGTATATTGGGAAGACCACAACCAAAAGAAATTCAGACCCCACCCAGGTAGCAAGAAAAAGACAACAACATCCATCTATTTCTATTGATTCCAAACTCTAATTGACACAGATGAGTGTTAGGTCCCTATAATACTAGTGATTCCCCCATTACTATTGTTAGTGTAGCCCTTATTGTTATTATTATTCCCCTATTTTCCCCCTATTGTTATTAGTGTGCCCCATAAAAACCCATTATTGTTATTGTTGCGCCCTTATGTTATTACTGTTATGTCAGCTTTGATTATATTGTGAACCCTTAGACTCTTATATATAGAAATGAGGTTTAATCATTTGTATCATCCAAGAATTATTCATTTGTGTAATGTAAAGGAGGTTTCCCCCTCAAATAGGTTGCTTTTGAAGGCATTCATCTATATTTTCTTCTATTTTGTGAGCTGGTTGCATAACATTGGTATCAGAGGTTTGGATTCTAGGGTTTCGCTGCTCCAAACAGGTCATCATGGCATTTTCTCTACAAATTTTTTTCTGCAACGTTTCAAAAGCTAAAAAAAACCCATTTGATCTAAAATCACTCTGAACTTTGGGTCTGAATTTTGGATCTTTTCTCTCTATATTTATGGATATATGATCAAAGGAAGTTAGCGTTTTTGAAGGATCCTAAATTATATCTCAAATAGGTGACCTGGGGAAAATCATCATAACTTTTGTTTTGAGCATTAGATTGAAATTTTGTAAGATGTTTCAGAAAGAGGACGACCTGTAGTTTTCTGTATATCAATTTTAGATACTAAGGTCGAAACAGTGACACGTGGAAATTTGTACAAGTTTGCTCTACTAAACTAGTCTATAATTAGGTCACCATGGTATATTTGGCATAACTCTTCCTTGGAGAATCCAATCTTGATCAAACTTGCATGGTTAGAAAGAGGACTCAGAGGCTACCGTGATGCAATTTCGGATGGAGATCTGCGATTACAGATACACCACATGTTCAATATCGAGCTCTTACAAAGTGAAAAAAGGTGTGTAGTTTTTGTTTTTTATTTTGCATAATATTGGCTTGAAAATTTAGTTTGAATGAATTCAAAGGGCATAGTAAAGAATTATTAGCACTAATTGATGTTGCGATGAAAGAAAATAGAAACACCTAGTAAGAAAACTGAAAGCACTAGCATGACTCATTAAGAAGAGGAAGAAATGTAACATGATCTATCAAAATTATGAGACCAGTTGCAACAAAATTCACTCTCACAAAAAGTAACAGAAGCTAAGATGGATGGTTTGAAGAAAGGCATGGAAGATAAAATGGATGGTTTAAAGAAGGCATGGAAGCTAAGATGAATGTCATGGAATCTAAGATGGATGGTTTGGAAGCTAAGATGGAAGGAAAAACGGACGATTTGAAGACACATTTGGCAAAGTTGCTACAAGAAATGTTTACGAACGAAGAAAGGGTAGTAAAGGAAACTAATGATGAGAAAAAAATAAATGTTAATCATGATTTCATAGAATCTAATGTTGGATTGAAGACCCACCATGTTCCAAAGATCGATATGAGGAAGTTTGATGGCAAGGATCCCGTAACATGGATACTACAGATGGAGCAATTTTTCAATCTTCATAATGCGCAAAACAGACAAAAGGTACGTATTTAAACTTTATATTTGGAACCAACTCAGTTCATATGGTATCGATGGCTTTGCTCTCGTAAACAAATTGTCACTTGGGCAATTTTCACAGAAGAAATGATAGCACACTATGAGGATACAAAAAGCAACACATTTTTTTAGCCAATTGATAAATCTCAAACAAAAGGGTTCAATGATGGAGCACATTGAGGAATTCCAAAAATTGAACATAAGAGTAAAAGATATTCTAGAGGAATGTAGGATTGATGTGTTCATAGGGAATTTAAAGGATAACATCTAACATGATGTTTGACTTTGGGAACCTGATTCATTGGAGAAGGAATTCAAGTTGCCAAGAAAAATGGAAAGAAAAATTATGGCAACCAGGAAGCCTACCACTCACAACTATAAAGATGGAAGTGTTGTTACCCCTATTCTTCCACAACCTACAAGGTTGACACCACAAAAATTGGAAGAAAAAAGAGAAAAAGGGCTTTGTTACAATTGTGATAGCAAATACACTAAAGTTCATAAGTGTGTTGACAAGAAATTATTCTACATAGATTGTGAAGAGGGAAGAAAAGGAACAAGAAATGTCAAAAGAAGAGGATATACACCAGGAAAAAACCCTAGATAAAGAAGAAATGAATCCAACCATATCTTGTAATCCATTAGCTGGAATTACCACTCCTCAAACTATCAAGGTAGAAGGACACATCAAGAAGAAAAAGGTAATAGTGTTGATTGATTCGGGTAGTACCCATAATGATCTGAGTTGACTCAACTCTCAGATTTAACCAAGGTATTTTGATTTAGTGATGTGGTTAGAATTGCAATTAAAATATCATAAAGGAACATAAATGCATGTTGTAAAGAAGAAGGAACATGACAAGAATCAGCAACATAAAACATAAGACATTGATAATGGAGTTTGTCCAGGAGGGACTACGTCATCGGGCCCTGGTGTCAAGATGGTGTAGGCCATTGCATTAAGTGCTAGAACGAGTGATGATGTACATGCATGTGTTTTCTCTATCATACAAGTAATATGCCCTCACGCAGGAGTGGCACCAAGAGATGTTCTATTGTATGAACTCTCATTCAAAAGGACTCCTATCAACATGGCATAATTTCACATATGTGAATAATGAGCATCCTACCAACATGGCATCAAAGGGATCTGAAATCAAACATACATGACGATGCATGAGTATCCCATCAACATGATGACAAAGGGATCTCAATCAAAACATGACAATAAGTACATCTCACATCAAGTACAAAACAAGATCCCGCATTAAACATCAAACAGGGATCTATACAGCACAATGCATCTCAAGAAAAAAGTACATGAACACACTGAATATACCACATACCCTAGGGCCATGTGAAGAAAAGGATATCAAACTGCTGAAGCTAGACATACCATCAATCTCGCGGTGTCAGATCTCATGGAAATGATTTCTCGTACATTGAATGCTGACACCTGCACTCCACTTTGAAAAGTGGCCTAACAATGAAATGATCAAATGGAAAATCTAAATGCACCATCAAATTTGTGGCATTGAATAAGGTAAAATCGACTACCAAATTTCTGAATTCTGAGAAAGTGAAAATCTAGGGCTTAAGGAATCTTTTAGATTCCTCAAAGATGCCCTCCTCGAGGTCATCTAAAAATTTGTTGCTCAGATCAAATTTCTGATTGCGACATTAGGTCCGTGTCGCTGAGAGGTGTAGGATCAACATAACGTTTGTCCAATTTGGACACTAGCAAAATTTTGCCCTCTTGAGAATTTAGCTCAGTCATGGTTCCCCGTGCTCTTTTCCCAAGTTCATGGTTCCACCTGCAATAAAAATTAATTAAAAGAAACTATGTCTCAGTAATGTGTCGCATTCTGCCCCTTCCCGAGCACATTGCGGAAATGGGTTTATATAATGTTTAGTGGCGAATATTACAATGAAAAGTCCGTTAACCTGTTGGTTAAGCGCGGAGGTGACGAGGCGGGAAGTCAGGGGTTCCAACCCTACCCCTCCAAATATATGCATAGTTCGTTTGATTTTTTTTGGTGCATTGTATTAACTTAACAATGGTTAAAATTTAATTTTGGATGTGCTGTAATGAAGGGTGGACCCGATACATTAAATGACAGAGTGGTTTGGGTTGTATGCAATTTATTGTAATGTTAGTTGGGCCGCCAGTGGTGCGAGCCAGCCATGTGGTTGGGCGGGTTCAATTCTTGCTACCCATTTTTATATATTGCACATATATGTGTAATCGAGGCGGGGTGTGGGCCGGCTCCACCGGAGGTGGCCCACCCACCACCCATAATTAATGTTATGTTAGTTTGGTTGGGTGCCGACAGGGGTCATGACCCGTTGGCCATATTTAAATTTTTTTTTTATATGGTTTGGTTGTGATGGGGGTGGCAGGGGTCATGGCCCACCACCACTTTAAATATATATATTTTTGTTTTTTGGTATAATAATAGATTTTTCAGTTTTGTCTAATATAGGGAATATTAGACAAATTAATAATCCAACAAATTCGCCCTCTTTCAAGAGCTAGGTTTCATGCCCTGGGGTCGGTAAAATTGTAAGACACTTAATCCTAGCCCATAGCTCAACTTTGACCAGAACTTTGACTAGCTCATTCTCCCTCATACAAGCTTGGATTTGAGTGTCGTTTGCACCGTTGGAATCAAGGCAAAGAGCACTTCGACCTGGTGCTAGTTTGGGAGCAATCTGACCACTTTGAATTTTGACCCTTTCTAAGTCCTCTGGGACTTCTGCCTGTGTCTAGAGCCACTTGGATCAATCCTCCCCACTGAGGAGTTTTTGGTCCTCCAAAAGCATGAAAAATAATCTGCAACTTCTTTGTACCTTGTTTGCATCACAAGTGTCCTAGAAAGGTCTCACTTCCATCTCCTTCACCTTTGTTCTTCAGAGCCTTAAGCGATGAGACGAAGCTTGCAACCTCTACAACCTATAGTACATTTTTTTTGCAAATTACATGCTTGACTTTCATGACCAACTAATGACCCAAGCATCCCATACTTGCAATAAGTTTATAACACATACTGGTGGTCAAGTTTACATCAAAATGGAAACAATACCCCAGATACGAAAACAAGGCCAACATATCGTTGTTGCTTCAACAAGTGATGGAAAACACATCATCTCTGCAACACATGATTTACAACAATAAGACCAAACACAATTTTTTCTTTGACAAGTGATGGAAACACAACATCACTTCCATAGTTTAACATGCAACATAAACAAGACCAAACATCATTGTTGCTTAACAAGTGATGGAAAACACGTCAATCACTTTTATATTTTAAAATGCAACAAATGATTTACAAAAACACGACCATGACAAGCTAACATATCTAGAAACCATTTTTTACTTATTGATTTGAATGGGTCATGCTCTTGTGGTGGTTTTTCTTGTCGAACAATCAGTTCATCTGGTTCATGCATCGACACTTTGTCATTAAGACATTGCTCTGGATGGAGCCTCCATCAAGTGGCTCTTTGATGGCCACTTCTGTTGCAATGACTACAATACATCTTCTTCCTCCAGATATTCTTAACATGTTTCTTTACCTGTTGTTGAGAGGGTCTTTCATGCCTCCTCCTTTTGTGTGCTGCTATTCTTTTCCAACACTTAGAAAATGTATGATTATGTAATCCACAAAATGTCCATGTCTTTCGATTCCAAGATTTATGTCCATAATTAACAACATGATTATAATTGAAATGAATATTCGAATATCAAGACTGGTTATACATTTCCTTGTTGTCTCTGATATCATTATGGTGATGAGAACTTGCCTCAACTCTTTCCCTGTAATGGGCACTACCATGGGATGATGGGGATGTGTTCCCATCATTCTCTTTCCTTGAAGATTTTGACGATGTCTCAGAAGCATATGACATCTTTGAGAATTCTCCTTCGGTGTATCCCAAGCCTGCAAATCGAGGTCTCTGCACAACCTCCAATGGTTCAGTTATGCCTTGGTTATTAACGCTAAGTTCTTTTTCCTCCTTGTACCTCATCCTGGTAAGGAGCCTCATGTTTGTCCTTGTAATTGGGATTTCCAAATCTCCAACAGAAATAATACTATGTGAAGATGAAACTGAAAGGAAATCAACATCTTTTACCTTCCCTGTCGAGTTGGAAAGAATTGATGAGGGCCTCTCATCATCTATTGTTGGTGGTTTGCTTGTTATCTTGGCGGATTCCACAACTTCCTTTCCGACATACCCAACTCCTACTTGATGGGGTAACTCCTCTACTTTGATGGGGTTGATAATGCCTTAGCCATTAATGCCCAAGCCTTTCCTTCATAACCCATTTTCTTCAATAGTTTGGAACCAATTCCTGTGGTATGATTTTCAGAAATAACGAAACCATCATCATGACACATACATTAATTTAGAGAATTACTTTTTACCTCACATGGGTCGCACTGTGACTTTTCCAAGGCCTCTTCCTTAGCTTGCAGTTGTCGTAGAAAAATCTATTTTTCCTCTTTCTCTTCATGTAGAAGCATATTCAATTCAGTGTTCTCTACTTGAAGATTCTATTAGTTGTGCTTCAGTTCTTCCAGGGCCTCTTTCGTGGCTCGCAACTGAAGCTAAAATTTCTCCTTTTCCTCTGTCTCTTTTTGTAGTGCTTCATACATTATTTCCACCCTTTGGGAAATTTTGAGCATGATCTCGTACATCTCTTTTTCATCCTCTATCGCTGCACATTCCATTGTTCACATTTGCAATTCACATCCACGCAAAGACCGCTCTGATACCAAACTTGATCCGAGTTGACTCAACTCTCAGATTTAACCAAGATCTTTTGCTTTCGGTATGTGATTAGAATTGCAATTATAATAGCATAAAGGAACATAAATGCGTGTTGTAAAGAATAAGGAACATGACAAGAATCAACAACATAAAACACAATACGTTGATAACAGAGTTCGTCCAGGAGGGACTACGTCTCTGGGCCCCAGTGTCAAGATGGTGTAGGCTGCTGCATTAAGTGTTGGAAGGAGTGATGATGTACATGCATGTGTTTTCTCTATCATACAAGGAATATGCCGTCACACAGGAGTGGCTCCAAAATATGTTCTGCTGCAGGAAATTTCATTCAAAAGGACTCCTATCAAGATGACATAATTTCACATACGTGAATGATGAGCATCCCGCCAACATGGCATCAAAGGGATCTCAAATCAAACATACATGACGACACATGAGTATCCCGTCAACATGACGACAAAGGGATCTCAATCAAAACATGATGATAAGTACATCTCACATCACGTACAAAACAAGATCCCACATCAAACATCAAACATGGATCTACACAATACAATGCATCTCAAGCAAAAACAAGTACATGAACACACTGCATATACCTCACACCCTAGGACCATCTGAAGAAAAGGATGTCAAACTACTGAAGTTGGCCGTACCATCAATCTAGCAGTGTCGAATCTCATGGAAATGACTGCTCGCACATTAAATGCTGATACCTACACTCCACTTTGAAAAGTGGCCAAACAATGGAATGATCAAATGGAAAATCTGAATGCACTATCAGATTTGTGGTGTTGAATAGGGTAAAATTGACTGTCAAGTTTCTGAATTATGAGAAAGTGAAAATCTAGGGCTTAGAGAATCTTTTAAATTCCCCCTAGATTCCTCAAAGATTCACTCTTCTGGGTCATCTGAATATTTTTTGCTTAGATCAAAATTTTGATTGTGCCATCAGGGTTGTGTCGCTGAAAAATGTAGGATTGACATAAAGTTTATCCAATTTGGACACTGGCAAAATTTTGCCCTCTTGAGAATTTGGCTCAATCATGGTTCCCCATGCTCTTTTCCTAGGTTCATGGTTCCACCTACAATAAAAATAAATTAAAAAAAATTGCCTCTTGGGTTTTGTGCCACGTTCTGACCCTCCCCGTCGCACTGTGGAAATGGGTTTATGTAAGATTTTGTGGCAGATATTACAATGAAAAGGTCATTGGCCTGTTGGTTAAGCACGAAGGTGACAAGGCAAGAAGTCGGGGGTTCCAAACCTTCTCCTACAAATATATGCATAGTTCATTTGAATTTTTTTGGCGCATTGTATTAACTTAACAACAGTTAATATTTAATTTTGGGTGCGATGTAATGAAGGGTGGACCTGATGCATTAAATGGTAGAGTCATTTGGGTTGTATGCAATTTGTTGTAATGTTGGTTGGGCTGCCCATCGTGCGGGCTGGCCACATGGCCGGGTGGGTTCGATTCTCGCCGGCCCATTTTTATATATCGAACATATATGTGTATTGGAGGCGGTTCATAGGCTGGGTCCACCGAAGGTGGCCCGCCCACCACCCATAATTAATGTTATGTGGGTTTGGTTGGGGGCCGACGGGGGTCATGGCCTGTCGACCATATTTAAAATTTTGTTTTTTATATGGTTTTGTTGCGAGGTGGGTGGCGAGGATCATGGCCCACCACCATTTTAAATACTCTTTTTCCAACTGGATTCCTTGTAGCTCGGCTATATACAGCCGAGCTATTCTCTTTTTTTTTTTATTGGACCGGTAAATGCAATTGTTGAAAAACAAAAGGAGAGAGAGGGATTTCGAACCCTCGATAGTTTTTTTATCTATACCGGTTTTCAAGACCGGAGCCATTAACCACTCGACCATCTCTCCCGGGGACAACTTCTATTCTTACCCCTTCAGATAATCCCTAACTATAAGCATAAAGTCGAGTCGATACCACTATACCTGTGACATATATAATGATGATTTTTCATCATCTGGAATGTGTTCAAACTTCGATAGTGGAATTGATCACCCAATGAAGAGGAGAATGCACGTATCGCTCTATATACAATGCACCCTTAACACTGAGATAATGCACCTATCAATCTTTTGGCCCCCTATCCGTGGTTAATCACCTATATATATATTTGGTATAATAATGGATTTTTCAGTTTTGTCTAATGTAGGGGATATTAGACAAATTAACGATCCAACAAATTCACCTACTTTTGGGAGCTAGGTTTCATTCCTTGGGGTTGGTAAAATTGTAGGACACTTAATCCTGGCCCACTGCTCATCTTTGACCAAAAATTTGACTGGCTCGTTCTCCCTCATATGAGCTCAGATTTCAGTGTCGTTCACACCATTGGAATCAAGGCGACAAGCACTTTGACCTAGTGTTGGTTTGGGAGAAATCTGAACACTTTGAATTTTGACCCTTTCTGAGTCCTCTAGGACTTATGCCTGTGTCTGGAGCCACTTGGATCATATAATTTTATTCATTGTAAGATAGCTAAGGAATTGAATTGCTTCCTATATCCAGCACCAGAGTGTTAAGTGATGGTTGCAAGTGGAGGAACCATAAATTGCCCTAGAATGTGCCATAATATACATCTATCCATGGGAGAATATGTATTGAATGGCCCAATGCTTTCCATTCCAATGAGTGGTTCTGATGTTGTACTAGGATTCCAATGGCTACAATCCTTTGGTGCAATAGCTTTTAATTTTCAAGAACTTTTCATGAAATTTTGTGTGGAAGGAAAGGAAGTTGAATTAAGGGGTATTACAAGGAAACCGGGGAATATAATCAGCTTTAATGGTATGACAAAGCTTCTAAGGAAGGAACAATGAGGCATAATTGCACAATTATGTTCGCTAGAGATTCCCACATCAAAATCATTTATTTCTCTAGATCTCCAAAAATTATTGGACAAACATTCCAAGGTATTTGAGACTCCCAAAGGCCTCCCATCTATTTGTGATCATGATCATGCTATTCATTTGATTCCATGAAGTGTTCCTCCAAACATCAGGCCTTAGAGATATCCCTATGCCCAAAAGAGTGAAATTGAATGTATGGTTGTAGAAATGCTAGAGGCTGGTATAATTCAACCTAGTCAAAGTTCTTTCTCTGCTCCAGTAGTATTAGTGCACAAGAAGGA
>APFE030049109.1:925-19996 GCA_000404065.3 Pinus taeda | reverse complement strand
AAAGACCCATTGCTTTTGAAAGTCGTCCAATCAAAGGAAAGTATTTACACAAAGCTATTTATGAGAAGGAAATGTTGGCAATACTACATGCACTCAAGAAATGGCGACCCTATCTAATGGGAAGCCACTTCAAGGTAAAAACGGGTCATGATAGTCTTAAATACTTTTTAGAACAAAGATTATCCTCTGAAGAGCAGCAAAAATGGGTCACAAATATGTTGGGTTATGACTTTGAAATCATCTACAGAAAAGGGAAGAAAAATGTTGTGGCAAATGCACTCTCAAGAAAGGATGAGGATGTGGAAGCATTGCTTTGAGCCATTTCTATTATCTAACGAGATTGGATAAATGAAGCAAAGGATGAATGGAAGAATGATGAAGTGTGGGCATTCATTCAAAAGTTACAACAAGATCCCAATACATCTGATACATTTAGCTGGAAAAATGATTTATTATGGTACAAAGATCGCTTATACCTATGTAAGAATTCCTAACTCAAACAAAATATTCTTATGGAATTGCACACTTCTCCCTTAGGAGGGCACTCAGGATTTTTAAAAACTTACCATAGGGTTAAGAAGGAAATTTTTTGGGATGGCCATAAATCGGATATTCAAAAGTTTGTGGTGGAATGTTTGGTTTGCCAATAAAATAAAGTTGAAACAATTAAGACCCCAGGTCCATTACAACCTTTATCCATTCCAAGCCAACGTTGGGAGGAGGTTTCATGGATTCTATCATAGGTTTACCCAAGTCCAAAGGAAAGAGTGTCATCATGGTGGTAGTTGACAGACTTACCAAGTATGCACACTTTTTTGCATTATCGCATCCATTTAAAGCCAATACAGTTTCTACTGCATTTATGGAAACAATTCAAAAGATACATGGAAACCCAAAGATTATTGTAAACGACAAAGATCCCATTTTCACTAGAAATTTTTGGACATAATTATTTTCTTGTATCAGTACTCAGTTAGCTCAGAGCTCATCTTATCATCCTCAATCTGATGGGAAAACTGAGATAGTAAACAAATGTTTAGAAGGATATCTTCGTTGCTTTGTATATGATAAATAGACACAATGGCTCAAATGGTTGCCTTTGGCTGAATGGTGGTATAACACTTCCTTCCATACTGCAGTAAAAATGACCCCATTTATGGTACTTTATGGATATCATCTACCATCCATCACATCATATTTAAGAGAAAATTCTAAGGTTCAAGCAGTGGAATATCACGTCGAGCATCAACAACAAATTCTCCAACTCTTAAAGGATAACCTCACGTTGGCACAGAATAGAATGAAACAACAGGCAAATCAACATTGCAACAAAAGAAGTTTTGATGTAGGTGACTAGGTATTCCTATGGCTACAACCATATAAACAAATGTCCCTCAAGCAAGCTAAGAAGGATAATAATTTATCACCAAAGTATTATGGTTCGTACAAGGTATTGAAAAAGATTGGTACTATGCCATAAAAATTGGAGCTTCATGCAGCGTCCCGATGCACCTAGTTTTCCATGTTTCATGTTTAAAGAAGGTTATAGGTGGCAATCTCCCAGTTCAAACAATATTGTCAGAACTTGATGAGGAAGGAAAAATCATATTGGAACTTGAAGCAGTCACAGTAACAAGGACTCAATAGCTATGAAATCAATCAATTTCAGAGTATCTCATCATGTGGAAGAATTTACCTGCTGAAGATTCCACATGGGAGGATGAGAATTTTATACAAAATAATCTAGAACTACTCAAGCGTTGAAGACAACACTTTTCTAAAGGAGAGGGGCATGTTAGGTCCCTATAATACTAGTGATTCCCCCATTACTATTGTCATTGTAGCCCTTATTGTTATTATTGTGCCCCTATTGTCCCCATATTGTTATTAGTGTGCCCCATAAAAACCCACTATTGTTATTGTTGTGCCCTTATTTTATTACTGTTATGTCAAATTTGATTATATTGTGACCCCTTAGACTCATATATATAGAAAGGAGGTTTAGTCATTTGTATCATCCAAGAATTATTCAATTGTGTAATGTAAAGGAGGTTGCCCCCTCGAAGAGGCTAATTTTCAAGGTGTTCACCTATCTTTTCTTCTATTTTATGAGTTGGTTGCATAACAACGAGGAAGGTCACAAAGGATGTACCCATAAAATAAAAGATTAACTAGCTAAAGAGAACTCCTTCCTAGTAAACAACCTAACTGAGAGATGAACTAGACTACTATTGGCCGCCACAATTGTCCTTCTTTTAACCCTATATTTGTCCTAACTACACTACATAAGCCTCTGTTTTACAATTAAAATTAAACCTTTACACATGATTTTGGTCCCTTTTAGTGATTTTATTTGATATGGATCATAGGGGCTTATTCCTTATTAAAAAGGTTAAATGGATTTAAATTCCTTTGTAACTTATCTTTTTATATTTCCTTAAGGTATGATGAGTAAATGTCATTAATTGAATGTGAAGTTTGGTTGGTGCAGGATCCGCAGTTCTTGTACTGCCCGCTATTCCTGTACTAGGTGGATAGCTAGCCCATTCAATTCATATCGACTCCAAAAATACTACACCTATTAAAGATTGGTGTGCATCTATCATCAAGGGTTTGTTAGATTCTTTGTATTAGGGTTGGAGCATTATGGATGGGCTAAATGTAGGCTTGGAGCGTTATGAATGAACTAAATATGGAGGTCAGTCGTTGTTTAAGCGTATTTTCCTATTAAGTTTCAGTATGGCTAAGAGCCAAGTTTTATGTATAAATTAGGGATTCTAGGGTAGATTTAGCTAGCGATACTGTGGAGAATATTGTATACATTACTGTTGTAGATTTTGTAAGTATGTATTGTCCTATCTCTCTAGACTGGATCATGGTTCTACAATGTATATTTGCATAAGATTTTGAATAAAAGGAGATAATGCCAGTTTTCTATTTGCACTTCCTATTATCATTTGTAATGCTTCCATCACACAATTGATTTCATAAATTTCGTAGAGGGAAACAAGCTAGTTGGCTAGGGCCCAGGCAACCCAACTCGTTCTCCCTATTTTCGTAGTATTTAGACCTAGTTATGCTGGTGTGAATAAAGAAGTTTCCTTTTACATGCTTTAGCTTGCAATTTTGTGAAACCCTTGTGCATTTTTTTCGAATGGTCCTAGATCTTAGGCTTTTCCATGTGTTGGGTTAACTTTTATTTCTAGTCTTTGCATTTCATTTCTTTCCTAAAGCATTGAATGATACTTCCTTTTTTTGAGAATTATTTTCCAAGTTTATTTCCAAAAGATTGGTTAAAGTTATGGTTTTAGGTGATTTAAGTTAAATTCATTTCTTTCCAACAAAAGAGGGCCCTCACATGAATATAAACTTCAGTGATCCAATAATAACTTTGCATGTGAAGATTAAGTTGTGATGATTTCGCATATTACTATAAGTGAGACATTATTTGTAGGAATGAGTTACAATATCCTTCTGAGTTAATGATTTTATGAAGAATATCTTTTAAAACAGAGTTTGCTTGTTATCATGTCTGAAATCTAAAATGGATAGAGTTGTCTTACTTTTGGATAAGCATTTATTTTATTTATAGTGAAAGTGTGTTTCCTTCCTGTCATTGCGATATTTCCTTTTGAATTTTTCATAGCTATTTCTATTGAATGCTTGTTTTGATTGGAAGTCCTTTTTTTAAACGTTCAAGCTAGAGGTCTTCTCCTTGTTTCATTTACTTCCAGTTTTCTAGATAAAACACACTAATATTTGAAGGAAAAGTGATTGAAACCAGACTGTCCTAGTACAAGAACAATGGAGTTCTAGTGTAGGAACAATGAGTTCTTAGTGCAGGAATAGACGATTCCAGTGTAGGAACAGAATGTTCCAGTACAAGAATAGAACATTCTAGTACAGGAATAGGGCATTCCTATACTAGAACATAATATGCCAGTGCAGGAACGAAATTCATTTCAGTACAAGAACACGAGTGATCCAATACAAGAATGAGATACTTTTTAGTAAAAAGAACATATTTAAAAGTATAATAGAAAACCATTTTTTATGTTCTTTTAAGCATTGGAGTTTGATCACAGGAACATATTTTATTTTCTAGTATTATTTTTTATTGATTGCAAGGCATGCTTTAATTTTTCTTGTCAAATTTTCTGGCGAGTATTTTGTTGAATTGAATCGAGTACCCAAAGTGGCTTGGTATTGTTTTGCTGAAAGGTTTCCTTTGTAATTTCATTTCTCGATTCTACAAATTTAGTCAAAGAATAGAAGTAGAATTTACAGAATTTAAACAATACATTCTTGGAATTTCTTGTACTACGCCTATAAGCATACGTAGCCCTAGGTTGACAAATTAAGTGTTGAAGGACTTTACGGAACTGTAACTATGGCACCTAACATTTTGGCATTGTTGTCAAGGAGGCATTGAAGAAATATGCTAAATATTTTTTGTTTTTCTGCAATAGGCGTAAGTCTACTTTATTTTTTTCATGTATTGTGCTTCTATTGTTTGAAGGAATTTTATTTGAATTAATTTTTTGTGTTGTCTTTTTTTACCGCAACATTTGATTGAGTTTTCTCAGTAAGTTTTTCAATTGTTATTTTTTGGTTGATCTATTTTAAAATGTATGACTAGAAGAGGTAGGGGTCTGAAGCCCAATAAGCATCGATGAAATAGTGATAAATCATAAATTTCTTCTCATATTTGGCCTTGTCTTGCAGGCATAAATGCCAAAGAAGTGCAGACCCACGACACAGGCACTGCTCACTTGGACACTGGAGATAGTTGTTCAAGGGTTTTGCAACCAGGAGGTGGAAGAAAAGAGACCGCTATAGCTCAAAAGATCAATCTAAACCATAGTCAATTTTCACATTTTGTTGAGAGTGGTTCGATTGGGAGAAGAAAAATCGTAGATAATGAGGATCGTGTTAAAGGGACCGGTGAGAATCAGCTAAATGAGGAACAATCCACTTTTCAATTTTCAATTGTGGATCCGAATGGAGTAGTTCAAATGAAGAATACTCCACCATCTGTTCTCCCTCATTTCCATGGTAAGGTACATGAGGACCCATACTCCTTTTTATTTTAATTTGATATATTGTGTATGAGATATGACTATTCTTCAAATGCCCAAAAGCTAAAACTATTTCCTACAACTCTCAAGGACTCAACATTACATTGGTTCATGGGACTAGGAGGGAATACTATAGCTACTAAGGACCAGATGAAGAGAGTATTTTTAACTAAATATTAGGAATATTGCAAAACAAGAGAGATTCAGGATGAGATTTTCACTATTGCACAAGGTGAAGATGAGACCTTGGAATATTATCTAGAGAGATTTTTATATATTCTTCAAAGGTATAAAAATAAATTTGATCTAAGTACTATTAGAACCTTGTTTTTGCAAGGAATTACTTATTTGAACTTGATAGGACAAGGGGATATTGCTCAAAAGAATTTTGATCAGATTTGAGACTTGTGTAGGAAATTCTCATGGAATCAATCTAGATTTGGCAGAGGAATTCGAAGTAATTCTAAAACTAGCATATTTGGATCCACATATGCTATGATTATTGGTTTGGAAAATAAAATCAACAATATGAAAACTGAAATTATGAACACTCTTAGAAAACAAATAGATGATTTAAAATTCCAGCAAAAATTAGTAGAAGAGCAAGAGACATTGTCGATTTATTGTCCTAAATATAGGAAAAATAATATTTTACATGAATGTCCTACAGATATTAAAAGTGATCATAAATGTGTAATATCTATAGGAAAAAATCCTACCGAGGAGTGCCCTTCGATACCTATATTGAAAGTAGCATTCAAAGGAGAGAAGAAGGAACCTGAGCCACGGAAGTCATGGCCTCAAGTAGGTACATGTATGACTCCTAAAAATATTTCGTACTTTTTTGGTTATAATTCACCACCATATTCCTATCAAACTATAAATTACTCACAACCCTGGCAGCATGGGCAACAATTTTAGTATAAACAATCACCTCAACCTTGGAAACAAGGATGGAGAGGATCGCCACACTATCATTATCCCCATTTTGCACCAACACAATCATATCCCACCACTTATACACCGTATCCTATGGCCCAGTCTACAATGCCACTAGCCTTGCCTCAACAAGCTCAGGGCACGCCATCATTTCCATTACCACCACCCTTTCGACCACCTCAACTACCTACAAAACCAGTACCAAACCCAAATAATAAAGTGGTGCAAATGATTCATTCTATCAGACCATTTCCTTTCCTCGTTTATCAAACTATGTTGTTTAGGGTTAATGACCTTCAATTAAGATCAAGAATGGTAGTAAATTGAGAAAATAAAAAACAAAACGACCTATGTTGACCATCGAGGAGAAAAGTGAGGAAGAAACTCTCGATCATTCGAAAGGAGATGTCACCATTTGACCCATTCCTGCATGATCAAATCCCTCACCATATTCTTTAATCCAACCTCCCTTTCCAGAGAGGCTGGTTATGGAGAAATATGAACCCACTCCTAAGTCTAACCTGGTTAGCGAACTTAGGAATATTTGCATAAAATTTCCTTTTGCTTCAAGCCATTAAAGAGATCCCCATTTGTACCAAAATCATTAAGGATCTCTGTCTTAAAAACTAGGGAGGAAGAGAGTAGAGCCTCATACTATCCAGTTCTTTGGAAGAGCAATTGAGTTAATGACATGGAGTACTCAAATGGAAAAATATATCGACACTAGAAACCTAGTTGTTTTTGTTTGATAGGTGACTTCCTTGTCTCCAATGGGTTACTAGATCTAGGAACACCTATCAATGTTATGACTAGGAAAACCATGGAACAACTTCGGTTGGACCACATCTGTCCTACCCCTACTGTGCTTGAACTCGCTGATTGATCTAAAATCAAGACAGGTGGTGTCTTAGATGATGTCGTTGTTTTGATTGATTCTTAGGAATACCCCGCTGATTTTATTGTGCTTTAGCCAAAAATCCTATTGAAGGAAATCCCTTGATTTTGGGACAGCCAAGCTAGCCATAACAGATGTTTACATAGGATGCCACTCTGGTGATATGTATATTTCTCACAAGGAGGCTAGGAAAAAGGTCACCTTGTACCCACCTGCTAGATCCATTTAGGAGCTTCGAGATACCCTTTGGCTAGACTATGACAGTAGTGATGACGAGACTCGATCTGTTTCTTTGATCCATTAATAAATCGAGTCAACCAAGAAGGTTGAGATTCAAGATTCCTTGAACAACTTGGAAACTATGCCAAATTTTGACTCACTTTCTCGTATTTTTAGCCAAATTTTCCAAGAAAACTATGATTCTCAGCCTTTTCCACTACAAAGTTTAGCTGCATCTACTAGTATTCTCGAATATGAGACCACTCTTGTTGAAATTAGTCTAGGAAAATCTTAATATATTAGTTCAGACTTGGACCAATATCAACAAGAGAATCTTGTGGGCTTGTTATGAGACCATCTTGGTTCCTTTGCATGGAGCTATGAGGACATGAAAGGCATCCTTCCTAAAACTTTCACTCATCACATTTATATTCAGGAGGGAGCCTGACATATTTGACAACCCCAAAGGCAAATAAATCTCGCACTAAGAGACATTGTTCAGGAAGAATTACAAAAACTCTTAGATGCTGGTTTTATATATCCTATATCTGACAGTCAGCAGGTCTCCCCACTGGCGATAGTTCTGAAGAAATATGGGAGATGGAGTATCTGCATTGACTATAGAGAATTAAACAAAGCCACTCTCAAGGATTATTTTTCCCTTCCTTTTATCGATCAGGTGCTTCATACCCTTGCCGGTAAAAATTACTTTTCATTTTTAGATGGCTTTAGCGGTTATAACCAAATACAAATCACACTCGAGGATCAAGACAAAACCACTTTCACTTATCCATGGGGGACATTTTCTTGTCGAGTGCTTTATTTTGGAATTTGTAATGCACCAACTACCTTTCAAATGGTTCTGTTGGCCATTTTTTCTGACCTTGAATGTGTAGAGGTTTACATGGATGATATTTTAGTATTTGGTGATTCTTTCCCATAAGCCCTCAAAAATTTAGAAAAAATTGTTTTTCGTTGCCAAGAAGCTTGCCTCGCTTTGAATGATAAGAAATGTAGACTGATGTGCAAAGTATGGGTGGTTCTTGGTCACCTTGTCTTTGAAAAAGGTATTCAGATAGATCCAATCAAAATAGAAGTCATTTTACGTCTTCCTACACCCAAAACACAAAAGGAAGTGAGAGGATTCCTGGGACATGCGGGTTATTACTGGAGATTCATTGAAAAATTTTCTAGGATAGCTACCCCTCTGTTTCGACTTTTGGCTAAGGATAGTGATTTCTCTTGAACTAAAGCCTACCAACAAGATTTTGAGGAGTTGAAGGAAAAGATAATACAGACACCTGTTTTGAGGGGACCTAATTGTTCTTTTCCATTCCATATTTCCTCGGATGCATCATATACTTCTATTGCGCAACTTTAGGATAAGAAGAAGATCATATCCTACGCTATCTACTTCTTTAGTAAAAACTTGTCACTTGCTTAATTGAATTATACTGTGACTGAGAAAGAGTTCTTAGCTGTGATATTTGCCATTAACAAATTCAGACACTACATTATGGGTTATGAAGTGCTTATACATACAAATCATTCTTCCATAAAATACTTAATGAATAAAACTTTGACTAGTGGTAGAGTGACTAGGTGGTTACTTTTACTACATGAATTTAATGTTGCTATTATCGATAGAATAGGAAAATCCAATGTTGTAGCTAATTATCTTTCTCGATTAAACAATCCTGGTGAAATAATTCCCGTAGATGATTATTTTCTTGATAAGAATATTTTTTTGTATCAGCAAACTCTCCTTGGTTTGCTGATATAGTTAATTATTTAGTTACAGGAAAAACATCACCTCACCTATCCACTCGAGAGAGGAAAAATATTATTCAGAAAAGTGCTTCATATTCTTGGATTCAGGTAGATCTCTTTTACACTAGACCCAACCTTATTATTCATAGATGTGTAAGCGAAGAAGAAGTGCTTGATATTTTGAGAGTTTCCCATGATGAACCTTGTGGGGGCCATTTTGCTGATAGAAGGACAACATATAAGATCCTCTGCATTGGCTACTTTTGGCCTTCCTTATTCAGGGATGCTAAACAGTATGTCAAGCATTGTTATAGCTATCAATGAATGGGCCAACCCGATCAAGCCAATGAAATGCCTTTGTGTCTTCAAGTTATGATTGAGTCCTTTGAAAAATGGAATATTGATTTCGTAGGAACCATAACCCCACATCCTTAAATAAAATACATATCTTGGTTTGCACAAACTTTGTAACAAAATGGGTAGAAGCTAGAGTTATTTCTTTTGCCACTGAAAAAATTATTGTTGAATTTTTATTTAGCGATTTTTTTACTAGATTTGGTGTTCCTAGAGAAATTGTCACTGATAATGGACCTCAGTTTGTTACTAATTTGGTAAAAGGTATTATGGAACAATATAAAATTTGGCACAGGAAATCAACACCATATCACCCACAGGAAAATGGACAGGTAGAATCCACAAACAAGGTGATTGAGTCCATTCTTACCAAAACAGTGAATCTTCATAAGAAAGATTGGGTGCAAAGTTTACCTAAAGCCTTATGGGCTTATAGAACTACTCGGAGGAATAGAATGGGTCACACACCTTATGAGATGGTTTATGGAAAGTAGGTCCTATTTCCAATTGAATTCCAAATTAAAACTTCTAGAACTGTTGTCCAATTAGGATTGGATCTCTTGGAAGCACAACAACAACGTCTTTTACAATTAAATGAACTTGATGAAATCAAAAGGGGTGATGTTCATCTGAATACATTAATGCAGCAACAATGCAGGAAATGGCATGACAAACTGATAAAGGAAAAGCAGGTCCAACCAAGTGATTGGGTACTCCTTTATGATTCCAAATTTAAACATTTTAAAGGGAAATTTTGTACATGTTGGATGGAGCCATATGAAGTGGTGAAAGTTTTTGAAAATGGAGTGGTAGATATTAAGACAATTGATGGACAGGAATCAATCTTCACTATGAATGGGCATATACTCAAAGTATACTTCCAGGCGACTACCAAGGAAGACTTCATACAGAAAGTGTAGCAGCAACTAGAATTAAGGATGGTAGGTGGTGATGACAACCTACTGTTAATTTGATTTCTCTTTTCCAAATAAAATGGAAAAAAAAAACACAAAAAAAATAATTATTTGAAAAAAAATATTTACCTATGACTATGAAGATCAATTTACTGACATGGTTATCGAAGGATCTGCCTAAAAACCAGTATGCTGGTGGGTGGATCAGTTTTTTTAATAAAAATAGATGTTACTTGATTGTTATAAATGATGATTTTCTTGAGAAGAAGTAGGTATCTGTAAAATTTTGCTAGGGACAAGAGAATCACTGGCAGAAGCAAGCCCTTATCCAAGTTCAAGGCAACTAACATGGAATATTTTGTACAAGTAACGCAAAAATCTCGTTGCAGTTAATTCATTTAAAGCACAACATTAAGTGGTAGATATATCTGTGGACCAAGGTAAAAACTCTTCCTTTCTTCTTATTCCCTTTTCATAGTTTTCCCTCGATTTCTCTTTTTGTCCTAGTTAAAAGTTCCCATTCTTCAAAAAAAAAAATCCTGTCCCGATTTCCGTTTTCCCTCTTATTCCTAATTTTTTCCCCATTCCCTTTTTCCTGTATCCCTCTGGTGGTTTATCTCATTCTAAGTTCCCTTAATAATTTCCTTGCCTTTCAAAAAAAAACTACCCTTGTCCCGCTTCTTTGTTTCCCTCATTAATTTTTGCAAGATCTAATGAATCTTTGAAAACCTTACTTGATCAGATCAAGAAAGCATAATGACACCTGGAAACTGGCGATAGCAGAAGTTCCTTTGAATTCTGCATTTTTTTTTATGAATTCATCTTGTGTATAACAAAGAAATTTTGAGTTTGTAAGAGTCCCTTATGCATTACAGGAACCACAAATTTTGGTGTAGGAATATATTTCAGTGCACGAATGCTTGGTATCAGTGCACGAACTTGGTAATAGTACAAGAATGCTACTGCAACCATGAACTTTAATGAATTATTTTTAATCATTGTTTGGCAATATGATGGCTATTTTTGAAAATCCACGACTTTAAATTTTTTTATTTGATTGACATTATTTATCATTGCTGATAGGAATAAATATTTTAGGTACAATGATATTATGAGTCTAGTTAACCTTATCTTTAAAAAGCACTACCATATTCCAGTTAAAATCATAATGAGGATCACGAACGTGCAAATGATTTCCTCCTAACTTATTGATTATCGAAACCTTGTCATTCCTTAATAATTTGGTCATTATCATTTATAAACCATGTGTTTCCTCCTTGAATTTTTAAACCATTGCCGCCACCAATAGTCATCATTACCCTACTCACCTCGAAATCATACCTAAATTTCAGCCTTTCCAATCAAATTATTACATGTACAAGGTGGCAGTCGTGCTAATCATTGGAATGAGTGGAGAAGACATTGAGGAATGTGAATTAAGGTATCGTTGCATGCAATTCAAATTTGATAAATACAGAGATTATAAGAACACCTACAGAATTTTAAAAAACAATTGTCAAGAGAAGGGTCTTTTTAGCATTTTACATGAGAGTAGAGATAATGTAGCCTTTGAGAACCATGTCACCGGTTTTTATTGAGCCATGGTCTGTAAAGGAGATGTAGGGGACGGTTGACTATGAGGGCAGTCTGCTTTTATTGCAAGAAACAAGGTTTCTTCCCTTCCTGCTTAAATTCGATGGTTGCGACTCCATTGTAGCTCTAGAGTTTGCATGCACCTTCGATGGAAGCACAACCACAATTGGCTCTTTACAGTTCCAAGTGACATAGCATTCTATTTATCAAGCCACGGAACTGCCAACCACGGGTGAAAAATGGTTCAAAAAGGGTGAATTGGAGAAGGGTATGTGGCGTTGATTTCTACTTGAAGGAGACCATGATGTGAATTGGAAAATCAGGTTGCAAAGGAATGAAATGGTTGAGAAATGGAATTATTTATTGTACATTCTCCAAAATTTCCTCACTTGTGAAGGGAGGTACTCATTAACCTATCTCTACCACATTCAGCTTCTGTTACATTTCGAGTCAGGTAGATTGATTAATTTTCCTCACTTCTTATTGAAAACTGTATATAAGATGTCCATATGCATGGAAAAGAGTAGGGAAGATCAAATAGGTTTTAAATTATGTCATTATAGCTTGATAAAAATTCTGGTTAGAAAGGAGTTAGAGAATAGAGGCACTACATGGGAGGCATTTTTGGAGACATTTCATGGTGAAAGCACAGTGAAGTGACCTTGTGGTAGGAATCGACCACAGAAGGGAAACAAGAAGGTTTTCAAGAAGGGGGTTAGCCACCAACAGGGAAAGAAGCCACCACCTTCAAAATGTGGTAAAGGAGGAAGACCGAAAACTAACAAACCCCAATCCAAGAAGTTGAAACGTAAGAAGAAGGAGCAGAGTAAAGAACATAGTGAAATTGAGAAGCTTGGACCTTCACGAAGGATTACACAGGATTCATTAAAAAGCCTCCATGTTTCTTTTGGGAAAGAATCAATTGTGATATTTGCTACAGTGGAGGTAATCGAGGACTCTGAGGAGTATGTTCCTCCGGAAAACCCTCTTGTAGAGGTTCCTATAGAAAATTTGATGGTGCAGAACAACCTTCCTATACTAGCGGAAGTTACATTCATGGGTAATTCAATCTTCAGCCTAGGTTATGTTGAGGAGGAGCATGACATTCCTCTGTCGTCACTGATGAAGGAAGACAAAAATAAGAAAGTGGTTCAAAAATAGGACACGGTGCCAGAAGTAGTAGAAAACCCTACAATGGAAGAAAATGAGGATACTATTCCTCTAGATTTTGGAACATAGGAATTAGAAAAGAAAATAGAAAATGATTACTATTTTTATGAGTCAATAGCTAAGAGGGTGAAATTACAAGAAAAATACGAGAAGAAATATGATTCCTTTGGAGTAATTGAGGAGTTGAAATAACATATATATGAACTTGAAGTTCTAAATTGATGTGTAATGGATCAAAATACTACATTGAAGAGAAGGAATGAGGTATCGCTAAAGATGGTGCAGGAATGGAAGTGGCAAACAAGGAAATGGAGATTTCATGCATCTCACTGTAAAGCTCGTCTAAGGAAAGCAGTTAAGCATTTGAGGAGAGCCTAAATTAAGAATTTGAAGGCAGAGGGATTGAGCATCAATATCCAACTCCAACAATAGAGGAAGGCTCTTAGTTTTGTTTTTTTGCAGAAGGTTAGTAGTTATGTGAGGACACACAACAAGATGAGGTTGGGTGGATGTTGGTCACCACAATTGTCCTTCTTTTAACCCTATCTTTGTCCTAACTACCTACCTAAGCCTCTATTTTACACATAATTTTTGGTCCCTTTGTATGCTTTTATTAGATATGGATCGTACGGGTTATTCATTATTAAAAAGGTTAAATGGATTTAAATTACTATGTAACTTATCTTTTTATATTTCCTTAAGGCACGATGAGTAAATATCATTAATCAAAAGTGGAGTTTGGTTGGTGCAGGATCTGTAGTTTCTGTATCACCCATTATTCTTGTACCAGGTGGATAGTCAGCCCATTCAATTTGGATCGACTCCAAAAATACTACACCTGTTGAAGATTGGTGTGCATCTCTCATCGAGGGTTTGTTCCATTCTCTGTATTAGTATTGGAATGTTATGGATGGGTTAAAGATAGGATTGGAGCATTATGGATGAACTAAATGTTGTAAATAATACTGAGAGGGGGGGTGAATCAGTATTATCAAGTCAAATATTTCTTTTTCAAAATCAAATGATATACACTACTTCAGTTAATTAAACCCGCGTATATACGCAACTATGCAGAAGGAAGCCCGCGTATACAAAGAAAACTTTTAATTTACTTTATCTTTCTGATGTTAATTGTTAATCTGTGTTTCAGAATCAAATAACCAGAAATAGTAAAACAGAGCAGAAAGACAATCACACACAAGAACATAAGATATAAGGTGGAAACCCAATGTGGGTGAAAACCACCTGCTGCATTCGTCTCTATCTTCTTCTTAAATTAAGAAAATCCTTTTACAATGTACTGTGCAGTCCTTTCCAGTACGCAGCTGCAACTACAAAGAGCGACAAACCCTCTCTGTCTCCAGCTTCTCCTGGAAGGGAGCTACAACCCCCTTTAGCTCTTGTACTAGCCAAGATACTAGTACGTAGGTGCTAGCCTACAGAAGGCTACAACATTCTCTTTCTTCCAGGGACCACAATTCATAAATTTTCAGACTGGATCCATGAACATCAATCAATCATCAAGAATTTCTCCATCAACCAATCTCCTTTTCACCAATTAGATTTGAATCAAGTAGATACTTCTGTGACAGTTGTACCCAAAACACAGTACCAGAAACCACACACCAAAATCTGAACCCAAAACACAACAACAATAAATAGAAGCAACTAGATCACAACTCAAAATATATACGCTATTTCAATAACCTGCAATAAGCATGCATACACTTCTGTGTTTGGGACAACCTGCGTATACGATGTTTTCATTCACTGAACTAGCGTGTATACGCGCCTTCGCTTCACTGAACCTGCGTACAGATCTATAAAGGATAATTCGCTCTTTCAGATATTCAAACACTAATTAACCCAGATTATCAGTGTTATAGATCAAGCCAGCACCACCTATAACAGACCAAAATCATACAAAGATACTATCATTCAAGCTTAAAGATTATAACCCATCAATAGAACTTATCCTTCTCTTTGCACTAAGGTTCCTCCTTCATTCAGATCCAAATCTACACCATAACCCAATTACCAGTATTCCAGATCTAGCACTTTTTCAGATATTCAATAATGATTTAGATGTTGTTTTTGCCACATGATCTCCTTCCTCTTTTATAGTCTTAGGCCTTCCACAATACCACGGTCCAAAACCATAATAAACCAATACCACGGACCCAATACATGGGATCAACACTTCTGACGAGGTACCATGGTCCAAAACCATAGGTTCAAATACCAAGGACTAACTACCACGGACCAAAGGTAAGTTCTCCAACATATACACGCCTTTGTAACATCTAACCCGTGTGTATACGCGTCTTAGTCTAGCTGAACTTGCGTATATGTCTTTTCCTTCATTCTGAAAGCTTGAACTGGGATCTGTTATCAAAGAGAGTTGCCATCAAGGACAACACTTGTGCCATGGCTCCAAACCTATGCCATAATGCCAACAATCTCCCCCTTTGGACTTGATGGCAACCCAATCTCTGAATGAGCTCCCCCTTTGTATATGCCAAGGTGTACCACTCTGTCCATGCTTCCTCTGAGTACATGTTGAAGCCTCTTCTCTGCTGAAGTGTGTTGTTCATGCTCCCCCTGACTATAAGCAAGGTCTGCAAAAAGTTCTTAGAAGAAGAACATGACTCTATCATAAATGACCTTCCTATCACCAAGGACTCATACATACATCCATTTCCCAACCAAGTGGGGATTGACTCATCCACCCAACCAAGTGGGGATACATCAAAAGTTTACACATAATAAACAAGAACATTACATCTTCATCCCAGGCATAGTGGGGAAACCAAGATAGGTCGTTACATGACCTTGACACCATAAAAGAGATACATGACATAGAGACGAAATATCTAGAGCTAGACTTATGAAAGTCACCAATAACTAATAGTAGCAGCATCTGACAATCACCATTCAAATCAGCAACCTTGATTTCCTTCTATTCTTTCTCTGCATTTGTTCCACCTGAAACCAACAACAACTGTGAACTAGAACCAAAAGCTTCTAAGATAATGCCAATAATGCATCATTAGAAGTTTATCTGCTCCCCCTGAACCTGTGCCAGATGGTCTCTATCAGACCCATATCAGACTATCTTCAACCAGAGCCTATCCCTACTGATATCCATCAAGCCTCCATATACGCGATTGTCTCTGCACAAACCGGCGTATGTACGCAGATCCACCTCAAGCAACTCGCGCACACCCATTTTTCTCTGAAATAGACAAGTTTTAACAGCAAGATGATGCATCAAATACTCCCAGCTTTTGTCTGAGGTATTCAATGTCTCCCTGGGCAGTGGTTTGGTGAGTATATCAGCAACTTGTTCCTTAGAGGGAACATATTCCAACTTGACCTTTTGTTCCAACACTTGTTCCTGGAGAAAGTGGTACTTGATCGGTATGTGCTTGGTCTTTGAATGCATGACTGGGCTCTTTGAAACGCTAATTGCACTTGTATTATCACATAGGATGGAGATAGGTGGTGTACAAGTGATTTGAAAATCCTGCAAAGTTTGCATCATCCAAAGGAGTTGAGTGCAACAAGATGCAGCAGCCACATATTCTGCTTCAGCTGTAGATAGAGCAATCGAGCTTTGTTTCTTGTTGAACCAAGATACTAATCTGGAACCCATAAAGAATGCACCACCACTTGTGCTTTTTCTGTCATCCACGCTTCCAGCCCAATCTACATCAGTATAAGCATGAAGAGTGAGATCTATATCTCTTGGATACCATAAACCATAGTCTTGAGTTCCTTGAAGATACTTGAAAATTCTCTTTACTGCCTGAAGATGGGTTTCCTTAGGATTTTCCTGAAATCTTCCAACTATTCCCACTGCATGCATGATGTCTAGTCGGGTACCTGTCAAATAAAGTAGACTTCCAATCATGGATCTATAGGTTGGTTGATGCACGACTGCTGATTCATCATTTGCACTGAGATTGCATCCTATAACCATAGGGGTACATACTGGTTTCGAATCTTCCATGCCATACTTCTTCAGAATCTTCTTGAGGTACTTGGTTTGAGAAAAGAAGATACCGCCTTCATTTTGTTGGATTTGCAATCCAAGAAATTATGTCAGTTCTCCAAGCAAAGACATCTTGAATTCTTTCTGCATCACCAAGGCAAATCTTTGACTCATAGCTTCTTCATTGCTGCCAAAGATAATATCATCTACATACACAACAAGTATTAGCAATTTGTCATTTTCAATTTTTATATAAAGATTGCTATATGCTGATCCTTTTGAGAATCCTTGTTGATGAAGATATTTGTCCAAACGATAGTACCAAGCCTTTGGAGCCTGTTTAAGACCATAGAGAGCCTTTTTTAGTCTGCATACAAGATTTGGATCATTCCCAAGAATGAAGCCATCTGGTTGCTCAATGTACACTTCTTCTTCTAAGCCTCCATTCAGAAAGGCTGACTTCACGTCCATTTGAAATACTTTAAACTTCTGAAAGCTTAAGAGAGCAAGGAACATTCGGATGGCCTCAAGTCTAGCAACGAGAGCAAAAGTTTCTTCAAATTCTATTCCTTCTTGTTGAGCATACCCTTTACACACAAGTCTGGCCTTGTTTCTAATCACTTCTCCATTTTCATTCAACTTATTTTTAAAAATCCATTTTGTTCCTATGACGTTCTTATCTTTTGGTTTAGGAACCAACTCCCAAGTGTTGTTCTTTTTTATCTACTCAAGTTCTTCATCCATTTCCTTGACCCAGCATTCATCTTTGCATGCCTCTTTTACATTTTGTCATTCAGTGGAGGAGAGCAAAGCCAAATAGCTTGAGGCTTCTGCAATTGTTCTTCTTGTTTGTATACCTGCCTCTTTCTGCCCCAAAATTTGAGATTCTGGATGATTCTTCTGAACATACCTGGATGTAGTCTTCTCTTCTATCCTTATATGTTCCTCTGGTGCCTCTTGAGGTTCTTCTTCATCATCATTCCGCTTTTGAGGGTAGTCTTCATCCTCTTCGATATTTTCATAATTTACTTGCCTAGGAATGTATCCTTTTTCATCAACCACTACATCAATGTTGTCAACAATTCTTCCAAGTCTTTTATTGTAACACTTATATGCTTTGCGGTGGGGAGAATAACCAAGGAGAATGCCTTCATTTGCTCTAGGTTCAAGTTTGCCAAGTTGTTCATCATTATTCTTAATATAGCATTTGCTTCCAAAAATTTAGAAACGCAATACTGAAGGAGTCTCACCATACCAGAGCTCATGAGTTTGAGTGATGTTCACACGGACATTTGTTTTGTTGAGAATAACAACCGCAGCAAATGCAGCTTCACCCCAGAAGGTTGTGAGAGTTCCAGACTCATCAAGCATAGCATGAGCCATTTGTTGAACCATTCTGTTCATCCTTTCCACCACTCCATTTTGTTGAGGAGTCCTAGCTGTAGAGAATTCCCTTCTTATTCCATGTTCTTCACAGAAATCAAAAAATGCATTTGAGGTAAACTCCCCACCTTTGTCAGACCTGAGGCACTTAATTTTGTGATCTGATTCGTTTTCAGCCAAGGCTTGGAAATATTTGAATTTGTCGAATGCTTCATCTTTGTGCTTCATAAGTTCTAATCAAACCATCCTGGAGAAGTCGTCTATGAATAATATAAAGTATTCTTCTCCTCGAGGTGACCTTGTCCTAAATGGACCACATACATCTGTATGGACTAGCTCAAGAGGCCTGCTAGCTGATCCTTCCTTCTTAGGGAAGTTAGTTCTAGTTTGTTTACCAAACTGACATGATTTGCATATAGTGTTGTCTGGGATTTTGATATCTGGAAGACCACGAACTGCCTGGTATTTGTATGCTTTCCTTATTTCTGAGAAGCTTAGATGCCCCAACCTCCGGTGCCATAACCAGTGTTCATCATCCTTGCTCAAATAGCATTGTTGTTGTCCTTCTTCAAATATGTATAAATTATTTGGAGTTCTTTTGCCGTTAATCACTATTTCTCCTATATCAATATCACGAACACTACACCCATTTGATCGAAATATTACCTCGGTTCCTTGATCGCACATCTGACTGACACTCAGTAGATTATGCTTCAAGCCATCAACATATAAAACATTTCCAGCTTTGACCTTTTCTTTCAA
>APFE030049102.1:0-12197 GCA_000404065.3 Pinus taeda | reverse complement strand
TTGTGAGAAGGTCAACAAGCTCCTTTTATTACTTGCAAATCAACAGGAAAATAGATCTGTTAGTGTATAATAGATTGAGGCTCTAATAATAGGAATCAGGTTCTTACACATGGTATCAGAGCGGGTTCAACCTCTAGGACCTATGGACCCTTATTTTGGATTCCTTATCAAATTGTTAATTTATTTTTACCTCCTCTTTCATACTCTAATTATTTTAAGCTCAAAAGCCCCTCCTTGGACTTTTATTTTAAAACCCTTTTCAAAATGTGCACGCTCCTTCTAACAACAAACTAGTCATGTTTTAAGCCCCTTCACACTTCCATTGATTTTCCTAGACAAGGAAATCCATACTTGACTGTCTTAGAGTGGACCATTCACTGACCGCAATGTTTCATTATGGGGCCAGACTTCCTTTTCTAAAAAAAAATAATAATTGAGATCCTGTCACTTGCTACTGTGTTGCATCCACCATTAATTAGAGTTGGCCAGAGCAGAGGTGCGATATAGATATTTTGATTGGGGATAGGATTATAATATGGCTCCGATTGATCCCCATTCCTTCACAGACTCCATGCATCCTCTAACAAAGCATGTCCATCTTTCATTGTATTTTGATTTTAATAGCAAAACGATTGATGGGTATGCGATTTTAACTCTTGAAAGTCCATATTCTAGAGATCTATATCTTGATACCAGATGCCTCAAAATCCATGGAGTTTACAATGATGCTAATAATTCCTCTTCGCCTTCTGCTTACATACCTTTCATTTTGGAAAAACCATATCCCATCAAGGGCTCTCTTCTCAGGGTTTCTCTTGTAAATCAAAGCTCTTTTGCCGTAATATTCAGAACCCATCAATTTGCTTCAGCTATTCAATGGTTGAATCCAGCACAGACCGCAGAAAAAAAATAATTCCCGTATGTATACACTCAATGCCAGTCTATCCAAGCTCGTTCTATATTCCCCTGTCAGGACACTCCCAGAGCGAGGATTCGGTACTCGGCTGTGCTAAACATTCATGAACATATGAGCTCTGTAATGTCTGCTACCCATAAGGGTCGGATAGCTCCTTCAGCAAAACCCCTTCTTCTATTTGCCTTTCCTTCTTGTTTGTAGAGGGCACTGATGCGAGTCATGCAAGTGAAGATATCAGGCATGTAGCCCATCACCAAACATCTCATCTAGCATTCTGTCGGCTTGCTCGAAGTTCCCCGTTTGGCAATAGCCATTGATGAGGGAAGTGTAAGATAACAATGTTAGCCTTGGCCACAAAGAGCTTCATCTGAGTGAGAAGCTTGTGGTCGTCGACCATGTTGCCCTCTGTGCAAAATGTTTGTATGAAAGTGGTGTAAGTGATCGCATTCGGCAAAAAAACAAATTTGGAATACATGTCGTCAATGAGCTCAAGTGCTTGTTGTAATCTTCCATGTTGGCAAATACCATCAACAACAAGCATGTTGGCTTTTTCGTCTAGTGTGCACTTGTTCTCTAACATCATCCTAGTAGGTTAAGCACGGGTCAACTTTGTGAACCCCAAAGTGGGCATGTTTCTATGGCTCTGCAATAGCATTTCGTTGTCGAAATTACATTCTGCAATTTCACCATTGAGGAATGGCATTCGAATTAGTACCTTGTCAGGTTGACTAAGCAATTTATGAGTGGTATCCTTTGGCCTAGCATTTGGTTTCTTCTATTTCATTATAATATAGGAGCCTTAAACAAGACCCCATATGAACTGCATGACCTCCCCAATTTGTAGTTGATAATCGTTGTCCAACTGTAATAAGTTTAGGATGCTCCTGCTACTTGTTGCCAAGCACTTCAAGATTTTGAATGTGTGTTCCATAAGTGTATGAACAAAAAGACCTCTCTGTGGACCCTCAGTGATTTCCAAAGGACTCACCAGCCTATAGTCCATGAAGCGAAGATTCTCCATTCTTTAGAACATCGCATAAGAGCACCAAAATTTTGCAAGCAATTCTAAGCGTCTCACTGACTTGAACTTGATAGTCAAAGTCATTATGGTGGATGTTGTCTCATATTTAGCAACCAACAAAGACAAGAACAAAATCTCATCTTCGTTTTAGTACAACCAATCTCAACTTTTTTGTAAATTTGGCCCTAGTCTTCAGACCCTTGCCATAAGTTATGACAATTGCACTGTTAATGAAAAGAACCCATCAATAAACAACAAATAATCTTTCCTCAGATCATTCTTTACAATATGTTGATGTAATTGTGATCAAGTTTGGCCTTGTGTTAGACCCTCAGCCTCTTTCCCATGAGAAAGTGATATTGTAGCCTGGTCCATAATACTTTCTTTTGGACTCGAACTTAACTCCAGAGAACAATTTACTCTACCCCTGTGCTCAGATGTCTCACATTCTCGAACACTTGAATCATGCGCATCTTTGTCAAACTGTCTTTGCTTCAATGCTTCAAGCTCTGCTTTAATGTGCCTCATTTCACACTTCATGGAAGCCAATGCTGCCTCAGATTCCCGCTAGAGATTAAAGAAGAATGACTGTGTCTCTTTCCTGAAGTTCATTTGCAAATTCTTCTCTCAATTTATCAGCCAGGTTTTTCAGTTCAGAAATTATTCTATTCGATATCTCCAAGTTTAGCTTTCTGCTTGGTTGTCCTATTTTAGTGGCTTGTTTCTACTAAACTCATAATTGCTTCTCTCTCCAGTAAACAATTATTTTCTGTTAAAAACAAGAGGCTCTTTTACATAGCTCAAGGACAAATGGCATGCTCCTTTTACTCCATTATACAGTCAATGTAACACTTTTGGGGCATCTCAAAGTTATGAAATTATTTGCCTTTGTCTCATGTTTCTATTTGTGCCCCTATCATATTGGATTAGTGATCTCTGCAGCTGCATTTTTACTGGCATCTCTTGTACATTCTCAACTTCATTTTCAGTCTTGATTTTAAGTCTGCAACAGTAAATGTCTTGACTCTTGATCAGCCACAAACTCTCTGAGACATCTTCATCTTCAATTCTACTAATGTTTGTTGAACTTTTCTTGTATGTGAATTCCTTATTGGTCAAGGGAATTTATGATTCAATATCTAATAAAAAGATCGTTTCTTTGTTTTCTTTTTGGGATGTCTGTTTGCTAACATTTTTTCTTTGACATCTGCTATCTATAAAATTTTGTTGAACCGGTCACAAAACTTAGTGTTTCCATATCTGATTTGTTTGCTTATACAACATTTGCTACCTTCAATGCTTGTCTACTTTGTGTTAGCATGACTATTGCTGCATTCTTGTTGCTATTTGGTTTTCAACAAGGGTCTCTGATATGACGGTGCCAAAAATCTCATATTTGTGGATATAAGTTCAAAGATCTGCTCTAAAACTGTCAAGGGTTACCCTACTCTGCTCATAATCATGACTCCAGTGTAGTTTTCTATGTATATCATCCATCTGCATGAAACCTTCATGTGTGCCATCAACTACTTTTTCGCCTTTTATGCCCTTAGTCCTTGCAAATATAGCCAAGGCGGTTAAATTTATTTTATTTACAACCAAAAAATGCCTTCTTTAATTTGAGGAGTTTCTATCTCCTTGGACCTTTGTCACAGTTTCTCTTTCCTCTTGAACTTATCCCCACATGAACTATTTGTATTTATTTGGCTTGTAATCATTTGCATACATCATCTCATTGAGTTACAACTTCCTTGCGTAGTTGCACACCCAATAATTACATTGACTAATAATCCATTATAGGTAAACAATAATTCTTGACAACCCAAAATAGCAAGATAAACATTCGATACACCAAATATAAAAGGGTATAACAGATCCCAAGTATAAACATCTCTTAATAAATAGAAGAGTATCTAATATCCACCAATAACCCCAAAAAGTGATAACATTATACAATTATATATAATTATGTATAACTGACTAAAATAATCTGGTATATATAATAATTCTCACTCACTACTCAAGTGAGTCCAATTTAAGGCCACCTGATACTTGAGCTTTTGCTTCCAGGTCATGTCTGCCACTTTTAAGCCCTATTATGATGTCTTCTGGCAAACCAGAAGCAAAGTCCATCTCAATGCAGTTTGCACAAACTTGATTAAGTTGAGATCAGTCCATTATTGGTTTTTGGGGCACAAAAGTGAAAATTTCCAAAAGCGTTATCTATGGAGGTTAGGGCTTATGTCCCTAGAAATGCAATGGTAGTTTTAGCAACCTTACCTATAGTGTTGTTGATGAAAAAGCCTGAGGAGGGATCAAAAAGTGGAGACCGTGGTTTTACTACTATTTAGGCACAAGCCTTCCTTACCCATAAACCTATTAATTTTTTACCTTTGTTGCTCAGTTAGTTTTGTCCAGCAGTGATGGTGCTCCAGCTTCATTGTTTTGTTTCCTGTGCACAGCAGCAGAGAGAGGGCAGTGTGTATGAGGGTGCAGCTCTAGTGGAATAAATGAGGTGCACAACAGTTATGTATGAGAGATATGGAGCGGACGCATGCATGCATTCATCAACCTTACAACAATTCTAGAATTATATTGTTGTTCAAATTTATCACTTGAGTTAGCTTTTATATTTCGGAGTTTGTTTTTTTTGCATGGATTATCATTTTTAGATTGGGTGCATATCCCTAGGACTTCTAGGGTGCTTTCATGACAACTTGAGGAGGGCTTAGATCCCAAGGAGGAGTGTGCATACATGTGACAGTTATCCTCTTGGCACTTATATGCATATAGGATGGTTAAGATTGGATTGAGTCACATTGGGTGCTTCATGCATGTGACCATATACCTTGTGTCTTCCCTCAGTCTCTTGTATAATGAAAGAGATCCGGAGCTCGCCATATTGTTGGTTGGCATGTATAGATAATTACAAATAAGGGTTAGAATTCTATTATGGTTCTAGTCTGTCCAGTGGATTAGTTGGTTGGATATAAAAAAATTATTTGCAAGAAATAAACCTTGTGTGCACTGGTTGAGTTTTCTATTGTACCCCATGTGTCTCATGATCTATACAATCTTGGTAGATGTGAAGCCATATTAATTTACTTTTAACAATTTGCCAAGTGTTGGGGTCGGCAGGATTGGAACCCCTGACCTCCCACCTCATCACCTCCGCGACTAACCATCATGCCAACAACTTTTTCATAAATATCCTCCTTTATCCTATGCCCTGCTGTTTTCAAATTCTGAAACACAGCTTCTGCTGATCTTAAATGATGTTTCACAGTCCCTCCTGTGCCACGTAATAGGGCCTTAAAAAGAGAATTTTGTAAGCTGAGACTTGGCTGATACCCTCCAAGTTGAATCATGCGATTGTATATGTCACATGCTTCATCAACAAAACCTTTAACCAGTGCTTCAACGTAAGCCATAATGAGAAGAATGAATGCTAGTGAGCACACCTACAATCTTCAGTGAGAAATTATTTAATGATGATGGCAAGAACAAAGTTGATGCTACAGTGTAGAAGAGATCAGTGGACAGTAATACATACCTCACCACCACTGCCTTGATGCAATGTATGCTATGAGTTTAGTTCAAGGTTTAAGCAGGATCCAAGTATATATATATATATTATAACAAAGAGTACACTGTGGTAAACCAATGGTACATGCAATTTTAGTATTTGTACATTCGTGAGCGCTCTGGCTTTGTTGGACACTTGGATAACGATTGAGCAAGCTCCATTGCATAATATAATAGGAGCCAATATATCAACGTGAAGAGCACACTATGCACATCTCCCAGAACAATTAGGGCCTTTGTTTCCTTCACTGTTATATTTGTGTATCTTAGTACACCCAAAAGCAATGCATACCCACTAAATATAAAGGATATTTGTGGCAAAGGTGGCCTCATAATATTCTTGGAATACATAACCAGGGGTGCCCATCTTCATCTTAGAATTGTTTGCAAGGGGCCCAGTTTTCATGCTTCCAAAGCTAGAGATAATGGCCCAGTCCCTCTGAAAATATGTCTTCTCTGTACGCATGACACATGTTTCAAACCCATCATCAGTTTTAACAGCAGGTTCATCTGCCCTCCTTGGAAGCAACCTTCCCTGATCTTGCAACATCCTCAATATACCCAATAAAGAATACTCATAGCATGTCTCCACAATCATGAGAACCATCTTGATAAGCATGAGAACCATCCTGATAAGCATGGCATCTCTATTCTTGAGAATTTGGGTCGTTCTCAAAATTTTCACTAGACAGCCTGTCTGCCCCCTGCAAATTTAATATGGTAGGTGACAAAACCAACACAGGAGCATAGCCATATGCATTTGGAGTGGCTCAACCAACTCTCATAAAAATGGAAGTTGATCTGCCCAAGTGCATGTGATTATTTCTAGCATGTTCTCATGCATACAAGCCCTTGTTAGCATGATAAACTAAATGTTGGTCAAATAATGCATCTGACCAAGCGTTGAAATTTCGGCATAGGTTGATTACAGATCTCCTTCATTTTGGATGGAAATTGCAATAATGTACATGAGTATGAATGCATACCAAATGTCAGCCCAAGGAGTTGATGGCTTTATGAATCAATCCTTCTCTTCCAAACTTTTCTTCGCAAAATAGTATCTAAATGCAATAATTTTGATCAATTGTAAATTCAACAGTGTTGATCCATTGTGAAAACGGCCAAGGTAACTTGTTTATCCAACACCACAACCCTATGCCTACTCTACTGTGCCATTAAAATCAATGTGCTCTAATAGGCAGCACCTTACCCCAGAAAATCTGATAGCTAGCTTCAATCTGCATACTCTCTGTACGCAACCTAAATTTGTTAAGATTCTTTCATCTTGAGCATAGTTTGAATTTGCTAGTTGAGGCCCAAATTCAAGGTTACAGCCTTGCAGACTCAATGATTTCTGGGTAAAGTGTTTGCCAACAACATTGCATCAGATGAGTGCTTCAAACCCAGAATATCAGCAATAGTGTAGATCACTATCACTTAGCAGAATAAAATGACAGAGCAGTCTTGAGCCCTAAACTTTACTAACTCAAAATCAAAACAAAAATCATGGCCTAACTCGTTTCCATAACTGGTGAAATGGTTTTTAGTATCTGTTGGTTTATTTGTAATTAAAATTTCATATCGTAGCATTTATCATCAGTTGTGATCTCTGTTTTAGAAACAGGTTTCAATTTTCTGGCTTTGTTGGTAATAGGATGGAGATGTAGTCGCAATTACTATGATGTTGTTTCCTAATGGCGGAAAAACTATTTTCTGACCCATAACCATTAGTCAGACATGCTCATGAAGATGTATAGTGTGGTAGCAAGTTCTGGTTTAAGTGTTATGATCATCAATGGATACAGTGGTCATGGCAAATTTTTTTTTTTAAGCCCAGAAACTTGCAGAAAGCATCACTTTAGACAAACTCAATTCAGAAGCTTATTCTTCAATGGACTTTGTTTTCCTGTGTGGTCTATGTCTGTTTATGACTACCTGCATAAATATCAGGTTACTGTATTTTAATCTTTGGTTGATGTCCATCCTCTGCCTCCGGAACGTCAATAATGTGTGTTCTACTTATGGGGTTGCAGGGTGTTGTTATCTGCAACCTGTTTGATCTGTATTGGTGTATGGTTTTGGACCCTTTACTTGATCTTCCTTGTATGCTTCAGAGCCTCTGATGATTTACTTTACACTGATGTCTGTGTAGATCGTTTCCCTCTGCAATATGCTTATCCTTTGCTGAAGAACTGCCGAGATTTAGAGTGGGAGCACAGTTCTATCCTTTTTCCTTGGCCTGTTATCAAGCTCAAGGGGCCACATTTGTTCCTCTTTATAATCCCTTTTTGCAGCGTTCTGACATGAGGGATATCAGTGATCATTCATATAGATAGTTCATTACCTCCTTTTATGTTTAAGATTAAATCATATTTCAGTAACAACTGTAAAGTGTGCCTTGTTAGTGAAAGGGATTCAGACAAACAATTTTCTAGTTTTTAGAGCAGGAAGAAACTTAATATGCAAAATAGCACTTGGAAACTTCCACGTGATAGACCATAAAAGCTAAATAAAGAACCTGAGTATAGCTAAAGCTACATTCAAATTGGATGGATATGTAGAGATTCATTGCCAAGCATTTTACTCCAGGCAACATTATTAGCTGATATAGTGTTTGGCCTCCCTAATTAACGGATGGGACTTCATTCTATTTCTGCTGTTAGGTCTATGTTGCTAGTAATAGTCCATGACAGAAAATAAATTGTTTCTTTGGGTCCAATCATGCTTTCCAGATTCTAGAGTCTCTCAGTTCTTCTTTCTCTAAGGGAACTGGAGCTAAAAGTAGTTCAATTTCTACTGAACTCTGTTAAGTGTTAATATCTATAGGACCTTGCTCACATTCTTGCAATTTTGAATATTATTGATTTTATTGATTGTTTTGACAAATCCTAGTTCAAACCTCCCTCACCATGGGAGCAGTTGTCTTCCAGTTAATTAATCTCATCATTGGACAGTTTTTGCATGGTGACAATATCCTTACAAGATTATATTTATCTTCAAGTTGTTCTCCAAACAACCATCTTCAAGTGATTAACTGTCTTCATGTCATAAAAATAATTTGGTCTTTTGTTGGCTAGACTGAGACGACTACAGTTAGGGGATATCACCTGGGCTTGGACACATCTTCGGATCCGAGGAGTCTCCTGTAAATGGTATGTTATATTGACCCAATCATCTAAGGCCGATCTTCAAAGAAGTTAGGGAGTCTTTTTTAATTTTTCCAGCTTCTTTACATTTAAAGGCTCCCATATATAGCATGACTTGTTGACCCAACGCACTTAGGCTCATCTCCAAAGAAGCTAGGAGTCCTTTCTGATTATCCCAGCGTCATTACAGTTGAAGATTGCTTCCCTCATACCTTCATGGCTTCAAAAGTGAGAAAGAGGCTTTATATTAAAACAAATCTTCAACATACTTCTACTACAAGTTGGTTCTATGTTGATGTTATGCCTGTGTCAAATACATTTTACAAACAGAGCTAGATCCTCCCTTTGAATAATAATAATAATAATAATAATCTAATTTTTAGGTCATGGCCAACCCAGACATGAAATTGGTTTATGAGACTCCTTGTTTCTAGGACAAGGGATCCCCCTCCTTGCAGTGATTTGACTACTAAAGTTTGTGGAGGTTTACCTTCTCTACTCCCCTCTAGATTTATATCTATGACCTCTTACAAGGAAATACACGTTCTTAACCATTAAACCCACCAAGGCCATTATAAGCTTTATCTATGTACAAATTTTAATCTTAACATTGCATGCTTTCTGTAGATGAATGATTATAGAAATAAGTAGATGAGGTTGTTAAGCTTCTTGGAACCTATAAATGGAGACACCAGATATGTAATATAGTGAGGATGTCACAACGAAGACCTAAATTTAGTTTATGGTTGTAATGCTCATGACTTCTGTTGACTAGCACATGTCATTTAAATACCCTCTACTTTCAACATAGGGATATAGTATAGAGTGGTTTGAGTTACTACGAAGCCCAAAACATGCCAAGAGTTTTCCCTAAGTGATCTAGTACTATCCTTACCATTTGATAGTTTTTTTTCTTTTTTTAAGGCATGGTTAATTGGTTAAATTATTCTTAATTGAATTGAACTCCTCCAAAAATCGATTTTCGCTAGAATGCATCAATCTAGCATGGTGAGATTCAATGTAATGGTTTCTTCTAATACATACATATTAAGCCTAGTCTTGTAACTAAGAATGCATCAATCTAGCATGGTTAGATTTAATGTAATGGTTTCTTCTAATACATACATATTAAGCCTAGTCTTGTAACTAAGTATGCTTTGTCATGATTGTTTATTAAGACAAAGAAATATAGGAAGTAATCAAGAAATTAGTTAATAATGAATAGGTACAAGTGACAAGGAAAAACAATGAAACTAGCAGGGAAGAAATCCAAAGAAAAATGCGCTGACATGATGTAACCTAAGGTTGAGGAAAAGAGGATGCCAACAATTATTGCATGGTGCATAATAGATGGAGGTCGGACATAGATGATCTAGTGGGGTAGAATTTTCTAGTGAAAACATTGATTGAATACTATGGACTTGTGTAAGGCTTACTGTGATAGTTATTTTTAATGATCTTAAATTAAATGAGAAGATCAATTCGTAGAGAATTTGTGATTTTTGAATGGAAGCTTATTTAGTCAATAAAAGACCAGTGAAAATATTAGGATACACTTTTACCCTTATTCTAGTGTTGAATAAAAATGTCGTGAAAAATAATGTGTCTCTAGTTTTGGATAAAAGGACCCTCAACTTTCTTCGCAACTTTTGTGGTCACTGGCCACTTATGAAAGGAGTAAGCATCTTTAGAAATGCAGTGCCATTTAGAGGGGAAATACTAATAGCAGCAGGGCAAAGGCAATTAATCCATTCGTTTAATTATTTCTTATTTGTCTGGTCATATTGTGAGCTATAGTATATATCATGAAATTGTTTTGGTACTAGTAAACAATGATTAAATATATAAATAAATTTGAACCTTTTGACATTTAGAGGACATTTTTCTCAATTTGCAAAAAAAATGAAGTATGAAAATCATGTTGGAAACAATTTTTGAAGTTTTGAGTCTTTTATTTTCAAGATTAACTAAATGGGTTTGGAAGATGAAAAACCATCAAATTGGAAGAGTGGTACTTTTATATTCACTAAGGTTTTAAAGAAATTATATGCATAAAACTTATACTAGCACCTTCTAATGGAATTGATAGTGCATTAATCCGTTGCTTACCATTATTTTGGTTTTTGTACCACCTTATAGCATATCCAAGTTCAAATGCTATTTTCCATGACGGACAGTTGAATCTGTTTCAACTCTAATTGTTATTGAGGGGTTCCACAAGGATGTCACATGAGTGTTTATGATGCCCATTTTAACGTAGATAGCCACCTATGTTAAGGTTCTATTTTGCAGTTCCATGTTGTTATTTATGAACATTATATACATTTGGTTGGACACATGAAAATCAATTGATGGATTTGGTATTAAAGATGGAAATGTTGGATGTATGACCAAATGTATGACTTACTTGGTTACAATTTATCTAGCGCATGACTTGTCAAAGTTATTGTTGCATCGTATAAGCTTATATAGATATGATTTATCTAATTAATGACTTGTTGAAATTATGATTTATCTGATGTAAGATTTATTTCTAGTATGAAGAACAAAAATTGACACGTGGACACTGGGCTTAATAAACATGATGTTTAAGATCATGTATCTATATCTATTTTTTGGTTATATATATGCATGGATGAGAACTAAACTACAGATTGGAAAGAACCGTATGATAACCAAGATCTACTATTCCATTGGGGAAGGTCGAGACGACCAACAAGGAAAGGTACGATGTACATTGTTCTATTACATTTGGTATCTACTTGATATGCACCCTTATGACATGAGTAAAATGCAAATGACAGGTGGCAAGACGACCTGACTGGATTATTCGATGACAAGTCCAACCAGATTTGTAGTGTGGTTTGTGTTAGGGTGTTGACCCTAGTTTTGAAGGAGGGGTGGAGGCATTTCTCACCGTGTATCCTCCAAAACCTGGAATCGTGGGAGGGTAGTGGTGGACACGCTCTCCTAGACGTGTGATGATGATTTCCAGTTGCCTGCTGGGGAAGTTAGGTTGATATATTTGATGCTTCCACCATGTCGGTTTTATCAGTGGTTAGTATGGCCATTGCCACTGATAAAGCAGTAGAGGACGGATAGGGTGGGGACGGAAGTAGGTCAAGATGGATAGGAGGATATAGATTAGTTGGAGACTCTTGATGGGAAGTAATGTCATTGTCTAACTTATCAAATTTTATTGCTATAACTCTCTCTGATTTGCTATGGTTTTGAACTCCTTGTATCTTTTCATTTTAACTTCGGGATGAAGTTTTCTGAAGGAGGGGTGTATGTAATTCCCCACTTAAATCTTATCCTACAAATTTTGTTAATGTTTACATTATTTGAAAATATTGAAAAACATTGGTCTAATATAAAATTCATGATTTCCATTATTCAAATTCCCCACTTACCTTCTCAAATTGAATATTAGGTAGGATATGGTCTCCTTCCATTATTTCATAATATATGTATTCATTTCACATTACCCAATGTACCCTCACATTTACTAAGAAGAAGACATGGTCCT